>BSBM01001009.1:2140000-2392500 GCA_027924585.1 Larix kaempferi | reverse complement strand
CTATGTGGAGGATGTTACCATGCTGTCGTTTCATTGAAATCATTTGTATTATGTTATTTTGAACGTTGTATAAGTTTCCAAGGTTATATTTTCAAACTTTTATATGTGTTTTGATATGAGAAGATCGCACTTCCTGTAATAGCGCCGTGTGTATTTTGGACACATCTTTTTCATTTCAATAAAAAAGGTGTTTTTTTTGTCTGGAAAAAATGATATCATATATAGTGGCATGGCATTGACTAGGTACTTAGAAATGGGCAGTGGCCTTATAAATTAATAAAATAAAAAGAACTTCAATAAAAAATAAAAGAACTTGAAAAGGAAAAAACATTCTTAAAAACAAATAAAAACATGTATATATATGTGTGGGGATTTGGAGGAAAAGGATCTCTACTATGGAGAGAGATCGAAGGACATTTTCTCCTTGGGGAAGGAACACCCATTCTCCAAACTGGAGTGCCTTACCATTTGTCCAAGAGGGATTTTGAGATGTGAATGCTAGAAAGAAATCTTCCAGCTGTAAAAAAATGGGTATGAGTCAGTTGGTATGGGGAGGAGCAGGCTTCAAATTTGCAGCCTTCAAGACTGGTCATAGGCCATTCTACACGTCATAGAAGACCACCTCAAATTTTACCATGCAAAAAAAAATTAATTTCATGGTAAGCCCATTAGTAATTAAATTAACCACTCTTGTTTAAAATTGCAACAGAAGGGCAGCATCATATTCAGTCGTCGACTGTTTTCAGTGGGAAATTGGAAGTGGCTACTAGCTAGGTGACTTGGCAATGGGAGTTGGTAGCTTATGTGGATATGTCACGGGCCTGCACTGTGCATCCCAATGGCCCATGGCTTTAGCCTTGAACGCTTCTCGTCACTCATGTTTTACACATTTAATGGAAATAACTTCATTTAACATGGTTGGTCGCTCATACATGTTGCAGGTTGGTAGCGGGCTTACCAAGCTAGCACTACCAGTTATACTTATCACATAGTTATTAGTGACATTAACATATTTGATATTACCAATTCGATTATTCGACTTCTGAATCCGTGGATCTTGTGATTATTCAATGTATAATGAATGTATTGTGTAACTATGTTAATGTGCCCCGATTCCCGAATTTGGCATTTCGAAATTCGAACAATAGTCTCCACTTCCAGTTCCACAATCCATAAAATTCTTGTAATGTTGCAGGATGTCGCTCCCACTCGCGGTCCCGACCCACGGCCTTGTGTTTTCTTTGTTGTATCTACTATCAAGTTAATCCTACCTAGTACCGTCTACGACTCCCACTTTCCAGGCTCCAGCCTCACATCCGTTTTTTCTTTGTTGTATGAAGTCAATCCTGTAGCTCTCGTCTCGGAAATTGGAATACAAACAAGCTTTTGCTTATACCCATAACCCCTACTCCACCATGGTTAGTGGTCGAGCTACTTCCAAGTTACACTTACCCTATCTCCTCCAGTCTTCCAGGAGAGTTTGCAGAGGGAAGCTGCCAATGCCAACCTACCATAAACATATATAAAGAAATTTGTTTTCTTAGAGGAGTTCAAGTTCAAGGATGATTGGGTTGTTGACATTCCATGAACTTACAGGTATGTACACCATTTTATCGATTCATGATCCCATAAATTATTTAAAAATTTTATTATTTGTTTAAAATTCTGTATTATTATTTGATTGAAATTTTGTAACTTCAAACCGGGTCAGTGCCACCGGCCTTAAAGGCTACAAATTTGAATCCTGTTTGTCATAAATCTCTGTTAGAGCCTGTTCATAATGGAATTTATGGATTCCCAACCACAACAACAACATCAATTGCTTCTTTCTTCATATGTTATGTGTAAACGCATATGATTCCATGTGCTCCTTGCCATTGTCTCCAGATCGAAGCTCTTGAGAATTTAACCACCCTTTAACTGTCTTGAAATGGAGGGGACAAGGAAGAACAATGTTTTCACTCTGAAACCAAGTGCTTCCCTGAGCAACTTCCATTGGCCACGGTTGCATCCCTGTGGGAAACAGGTGTGCGCACTACGCCCCTCAGCTTTACCAAAAATCCTAGGGATTTGGAGAAGTTCCTCCTCTGAGTCAACTCAAGAATCCAGACTTTGTATCTAAAACTATATTACAGGAGCCATTTTCCCCAACTGCTCGGTCCTTGTCGGTTGACTATGGAGTTCTAAATACCACTTCGTAATCAAATATGACCGTTTTGCTTTGCTGACTACACCTAACAAGGGGAAAGTGTAGAATTAGGGACCTATATTTGAATGATGTTCCAATTTTGGGGGGTTGTTGGAGGACAAAATGTTTGCAGTTGACAGCTTATGACAACTTTTTCTTTCAGTCCCATTGAGTATATGTGCTTTGGTTCTTGGTGTTGCATCCTGAATAAATGACCGATTTCAGTGGTCTATAACTTGGATTCCGATACATTTTGTCTGCATCTTTTTAATTATTATACTTCATTTCCCTTTGTATATAGTTTTACAATTTTCTTTCGTGTTGCCAATTTTGTGTTATAGCTCGAGTTCATAAACTTGCTTACATGCTGAATAAAAAACAGAAACCGAGTATAATGAAAATCTTGTCCCATTTTTTTAAAAAAAGAGCTGAAAGGGATACTACTTTCTTGTTTTAACTTAACAGGATTAATAAAATTATGCCCAATGTTGAAAAAAAGTGCTAAAAGGACTACTGATTTCGTATTTTAACTTTTATAGGATTAAGAAAATCATGCCCCATGTTGAAAAAAAGTGCTAAAAGGACTACTGCTTTTGTGTTTTTAACTTAACATCATAGATTTACACATATTTATGCATTTTGATTTTGTTTTTATCAAATACACACTTCTCTTAGGAAAAGATCCTAGTTTGTTGTTGACATTAGAAATCCATAAGAAATCTACATTTTTAATAGGTTCATGAATCACCACTGCCTTTGATATAATAATATCTTGTCAGTTAATGAGCTTTTATTACATATGTTCCTTGCAATGACATTAGTATGGAAGAGTCACGAGTCTACCATTCAGATTCTTTCCCTTCATCTTTTTTACTATCTTTCTGCATACATGTCTATTGTTCACTAATTTAGCAGCAGAGACTCAACACCCAATGTTTTGTTTTCTGAAACAATTTCATCATTTTTTGGCTTACATTATCATTTTTTCCATTGTTAAGTAGGCTAGATTTTATGTAGGTTGGAATTTATATTAGTTTAAACAAAGCTAGTGATTTACAAAGATTGAACATTTCCACGAATAAGCATCGTGTTGCTTTTAGAAGAGTTGAAGAACCCAATTCTTCATCAAGCTTGTATTGTTCAAAGTAGCCTAGGAACCTATTTTAAGAGGTATTAAATATTATTATACTGGTTAAAATTTTAAAAGGAAAGATCAATTTTGGAAATTGTCGAGACGACAACGACGGCATAGAGGCCTAGAGATCGAGCCGCTAGATCAGGGCGAAATATGGTTGTTTTATATGACATAAGGCCTCTCAACTTTACTACTTAAGTAAAACATGGCCAGGCTACTTGTAATGGTGCTCCAACTTCCATAACGATGTTCCAAATTTTGATGTATTAATACATTTTCAAATGAAAAGAATAACTTATTTGTACATGTCAGCATTGAAGGGTTCAATATATCATTGCCCTTCAAAGTGAAATGGGACCCCACCCTTCAAATTTGATCCATGGGGAGGAGACAATCTTCCCTTAACTGTTGGCATTACGCTCAGCTTGGGCGATGTTAGGAAAAGAGGGCGATCTGTCCCATGGCATGCTCGAAGTACTTTATTTTTTATTTCCTTGGTTAGGGGAAGGAACCACGACTAGGGGATGGATTTTTTGGTAGAGTTACTACGTCCACTCAAGGGAATATGCTATCCGTTTCTTGGAGAGATTGAAGAGGTTACCGAGTTCTCTAGGGGAAGAATATGTTCATCTTTTATCTATTATGTCTGTAGAAATTTTTTTCTTAGAGTCTTCAGAGAGAATAACCACGGGCAAGAGCCTTCTTATTTTTGTGGCTGTATAGAGTTTTGAACTAGGCCACGAGTTCTTTGTTCTATACATTGAGGGGCCAAGAATTCCCCATTGTGTGGAGGGAGGGGCCGAGAGTCTTTGATCAAGCTACACTGAACCTATTACAAGGGTCGGGGGCCCTTTGTTTGGTTGTTGAATGTGTGTAAGGGAGGCCTCTAGGGGAGTGAGAAAACCCATCCCCCAATGTTTATATTTCCGTGTTTGTACTGTGTTGGAAGGGAGGCCTCTATGACAGATAGCTGACCCTTCCTCAATATTATATATTTGTTTTGTTGCTACTTTGGAAGGGGCAGCCTCTATGA
The DNA here is from genome assembly GCA_027924585.1 of Larix kaempferi. Classification (NCBI taxonomy): domain Eukaryota; kingdom Viridiplantae; phylum Streptophyta; class Pinopsida; order Pinales; family Pinaceae; genus Larix; species Larix kaempferi. The sequence continues at coordinate 2,388,144 of BSBM01001009.1, read as the reverse complement.
TAGAGAGCCGATGCATTCTATTTAATATATCTTTATAATAGTTGTTTGTTGTGATTGGGAGGGTATCCTCTATGATAGAGATCCGACCCATTCCCCATGTTTATATATTTTGTTTGGGTTGCGGCATTGGAAGGGTGGCCTTTATGATATAGAGAGACAACCCCATGGATTACACAAGAGTGCTGACTTCCCCATTGGAAGATTGATCTTGCACCGAAGGTTTAGGTCTATTTGAACATTGTATTGGTTTTAGTAATTTGATGTCAACAAGATTGGTGGATGTCAACAGCATTGGTGACCTCTATTGAGGAATCAATTGCATGCAACAAAGTGAATAGTTGTTGTGAGTTGGGTGACCTTTGATTTATAAAGGTTCAACATTTTCTTGTATTTATTTCTCCATTATAAGAAAATGGTTGGACGATCTATTCTAAATAGGGATTGGACCCTTCCCCTACATTATTTAGTTGGAAGATTGGATGCAATCTCTGATTATAGAGACTCAATCCCTTTTTCATTGTTATAATATTGTCAAGAAAAAGTGTGTGATGCAAAGGTAGATACTTCTTACTTGAATACATTCTTGTGGGGGAGAGGTAAGTCATGTAAAGGACAATATGCCTTGTTCTGTACATATTCTTGTATACCGAGACATCTTATGTCTTTTTATATGAGGTGTTATTTAGATGTCAGGCTTGTTTTTGCAATTTGTAAGGATCTATGGGCATGGATTGGATATGTCGAGCCACATTACAGTTTTAATTGGAAGCTGAAATTTATAATGGTTAAGGACAACGTAATTTTACATAATGTAAGAAGCAGAGCTTAAAACTTATCCAAGTTTGTTTCCATCACTTGTTTCTTATGAATTAAACCATTGAGTAAAACTCATCCAGTGAAGGTCATCCACTTAGCTTTCAAGTCAAGTTAAGAAACCTTACGAAACATGTCATTTGATCCTTAACCCTAGTGGATTCGTTTCCCAGCTCGAGGGTGGAAGGTGTTTTGAGAGATTAAGGAACACCACTGGCCTATGGATGGGGGGAACTTTGCAGCCATACATTCAGTCGCTCAAGACTCCTATGCTAGTTAAGTACTAATTATCATGATGTCCCTTTCTAAGTGATTTGTTTAAAAGCATATGAATGTTGGTTAATCACATCTTGATGGATGCATATAATTATTCCAAAATAATGTGTATTGTTATAGATTGTGTTCATCTAACTTAATTTGGCTGTCATTAATCAATTGATGATAATGTGTTATGGATTTTATTTCTCATTCATGTGTAAGTCAGTTGCTAGTAATCATTTATGTTGATCAATTTCATTTACTTAGTAGTGGATCATCATGTGAAGGTAACATGCACACTCATGGTTTTTCTTTCATGTTAAATCTAGGGTCAGTGCAAGCTAATGAGGGTCACTTTTGGCACGTTAGATGCAATAGAAAACTGAAAAAGCAGGCATCCCTCAACTTACTTGGATTTTTTGATTTACTTACGGAAAATATCTTGCATTGAGTAAAAAAGATGAAATGTAGGAAATTGAATCACGTTTCTGAATATATAACTTTTATGTATTGAAAATTTGCATAGCTATGTCAAGTTTCAGTTTTCCTAACAGACACTTTTTATTTTTCAGGCAAATGATAAGGTATATGTTTTTGTGGGTAGAGCCTTTGAGGGCCTAAATGATGGAATCAAGCTACAAAAATCGGCATGCATGTAGAGAACACATAGCACTTGTGCGCCATTATTTTTCGAAAATTAAATTAGTAATTTTATAATTTTTTTATAATTGTCTAAGTGATCAAACCTCAAAAATAGTACATCTTTTGTGGGTAGAGCCTTTGAAGGTCTTAATGCAAAAATCTTGAAATGGGTTTTTCATAGAACGTGGAGGTTAGTGTCCTCTTGTGCACCATACAATTTTTTTTTGAAATGATTGAGAATTGAAAAAGTTATGGAAGAAACACTAACAATGTGTTTCACGAGTTAAGGAGGTAGGACAGAAAAGAAATTGAAAGAAAATAGGAAAAATTAATATTTCAAAATAAAAGTTACATATTTGGAATCTGCAGAAAAAATGCTATTTGTGTCTAAGATTTCGTCAAAAATAACTCTGTGTAGCATATTGTAACGAGTGGCTAAGCACAGGCTTCTCCAGAAACTGGAAGAAATACCTAATTAGCTTTGGTTTTTCATTAACATAGCACAGGTTTGGAATTACCGAAGCAAACTCCAAAGCATACACATAGGATTATTGTTGACATGTGAGCATGTGACTCGGCCTGTTTAAATTCAAAAATATTGTCGCGCTTTTAGATTTAAATAACGCGTACGCGTTATATAACTAAATAACGCGTGCGCGTTATATCAATAATTAACGCGTACGCGTTATATAACTACATAACACGTACGCGTTATATAGTTACAAAACGCGCTCGCGTTATTCAAATCATAAAATACATGTTTAATACTTGAGAAAGAGGGGGTGTAGAAGTCAAGGGAAATTTTGTTTAATATTTGAGAAGGGGTGGGGAAGGGTCAAGGGAATCTATGGTTAATATTTAATAGGGGTGGGAAAGGGTCAAGGGCTTAGAAGGATGTTGGAAGCTTGAGTGGGGAGAGATGAAGGGAATGAGAACATGATGGGCTACAGGGGGTGAAGGGAAGTGGAGCTTGAGAGCACTATTAGGAGTAGAATAGGTTCTGAAGAGGTTCAGGGTTAGAAGTTGAAAGTGAGACTTGAGTGACAAGGGGGATGTGAGAGAGAAATAAAGAATACAAGGGGGGGAGAGACATAGAGCGAGGGAGGGAGAGGGACAATGGGGAGGAATGGATTTGGAGGGAGTGAGAGATAGATGGGGATAGAACGAAATAAGAGATAGGAAGGGAGGGACAGAAAGTGTTGGTGGGAGACATGCAGAGAGTGGTGGTGATGGAGAGAGAGGGAGTGATGGAGAGATTGGGATAGGTTGAGGGAAAGATGAGGGAGGGATAGAAGGTGAGAGACAGGCGATGAGAGAGGGAGGGAGAGAAGGTAGGGTGAGGGATGGAGGGAGAAAGTTGGAGATAGATATGGATGGAGGGGGTATGGGTTTGAGAATGGAAAGTGACATAATGTGTGTGTATGTGTGTGTGTTTGAGAGAGAGAGGGAGACAGAGAGAGAGACAGAGAGAGAGAGAGAGAGAGAGAGAGAGATTGATGGTTGGGGAGAGAGAGACTAGAGGGAGTTGTGAGCATCATATTCTCCATCAGCATCATATTCTTCATCATCATCATCTTCATGACCATCATCGTCATCATCAACATCTTCATCATCATCACCATCATCATCATCATCATCATATTCCTCATCAAATCAAAATCTCCATCATCATTATCATCATCATGATCATCATCTAAACATCACCATCACCATCATCATCAACATCTTCATCATCATCACCATCACCATCATCATCAAAATCTTCATCGTCATCACCATCACCATCACCATCACCATATTCATCATCATTGTCATCTCTAGGTTCCCCATCAACATCAACATCTCCATCATCATCATCTTCTTCATCATCATCATCTTCATCACCATCATCATCATCATCAACATCTTCATCATCATCACCATCATCATCATCATCATTATCTTCCTTGAATCAGATCAACATATCCATCATGTCACCATCATCTTCTGAACATCATCATCTAAACATCACCATCACCATCACCATCATCATCATCATCTTCATCATCATTACCATCACCATCATCATCAACATCTTCATTGTCATCACCATCATCATCATCATCATCATTGGCATTTGTAGGTTCCTCATCAACTTCTCCATCATTATCATCTTCTCCATCATCATCATCTTCATCACCATCATCATCAGCATCAACATCTTCATCATCATCACCATAATCATCATCTTCATCGTCATCAGGTCAACATCTCCATCATCATCATCTTCTTCATCATCTTCACCATCATCATCATCATCATCATCTTCATCGCCATCTCCATCATCTCCATCATCTCCATCATCATCACCATCACCATCATCATCATCTTCATGACCATAAACATCTTCATCATCATTGTCATCTCCCCCTTCCTCATCAACATCTCCATCATCATCATCATCATCATCATCATCACCATCTGAACATCACCATCACCATCATCGTCAACATCTTCATCATCATCATCATCATCATCAGCATCATCATCAGCATCAGCATCATCATCAAAATCTTCATCGTCATCACCATCACCATCTTCATCATCATTGTCATCTCTAGGTTCCCCATCAACACATCTCCATCATCGTCATCTTCTTCATCATCATCATCTTCATCACCATCATCATCGTCATCTTCTTCATCATCATCATCTTCATCACCATCATCATCGTCATCAACATCTTCATCATCATCACCACCATCATCATCATCATCTTCCTCATCAGATCAACATCTCCATCATGTCACCATCATCTTCATCTTCATCATCATCATCATCATCATCATCATCATTACCAACACCATCATCATCAACATCTTCATCGTCATCACCATCATCATTGGCATCTGTAGGTTCCTCATCAACATCTCCATCATCGTCATCATTGGCATCTGCAGGTTCCTCATCAACATATCCATCATCGTCATTTTCTCCATCATCATCACCATCATCACCATCATGATCTTCTGAACATCATCATGATCATCATCTAAACATCACCATCACCATCATCGTCAACATCTTCATCATCATCGCCATCAGCATCATCATCAAAATCTTCATCGTCATCACCGTCACCATCTTCATCATCATTGTCATCTCTAGGTTCCCCATCAACACATCTCCATCATCATCATCTTCTTCATCATCATCATCTTCATCACCATCATCATCGTCATCAACATCTTCATCATCATCACCATCATCATCATCATCATCTTCCTCATCAGATCAACATCTCCATCATGTCACCATCATCTTCGTCATCATCATCATCATCATCATCATTACCAGCACCATCATCATCAACATCTTCATCGTCATCACCATCATCATTGGCATCTGTAGGTTCCTCATCAACATCTCCATCATCATCATCATTGGCATCTGCAGGTTCCTCATCAACATATCCATCATTGTCATTTTCTCCATCATCATCACCATCATCACCATCATGATCTTCTGAACATCATCATGATCATCATCTCAACATCACCATCACCATCATCGTCAACATCTTCATCATCATCGCCATCAGCATCATCATCAAAATCTTCATCGTCATCACCATCACCATCACCATCACCATCACCATCTTCATCATCATTGTCATCTCTAGGTTCCCCATCAACACAACATCTCCATCACCATCATCTTCTTCATCATCATCATCTTCATCTCCATCATCGTCCTCATCAACATGATCTTCATCATCATCACCATCATCACCATCATCATCATCATCTTCCTCATCAGATCAACATCTCCATCATGTCACCATCATCTTCATCACCATCATCATCACCATCATCATCAACATCAACATCTTCATCATCATCACCATCATCTTCATCAACATTATCATCTTTATCATCTTCATCTGCATCATGATCATCTTCATTGTCATCACCCTCCTCCTCCTCATCATCTTTATCATCTTCATCTACATCATGATCATCTTCATTGTCATCACCCTCCTCCTCCTCATCATCTTGTGCACTTATGCACTTAGGGATTAATATTTAGAAGAGGGTCTAAAGGCCTTTATGGGGGAGGGGCTCTAGGAACAAGGTAAGACAGAGAGGGCAGGGGGGAGGGATAAAGGCGTAGAGGGTTAGTGATTAAGGGAGAAGAAGGGAGAGAGTGCTATAGGGAGGGATAATGACGAAGATAAAGAGAAGGTGGAGAGATGGAGAGTGGGGTGGTAGAGACATGGCTGAAGGGAGAGAAAGAAACATGAAAGAAACATGTAGGGAGAATGAGGGACACATATTTAGAAAGAGATAGGGGGTATCTAGGGATTATTGGGAGAGAGCTAGGGGGTATTAAACCATACAAAACATTTGTTTTGTATGCAATCATATAAATTATTAGTTTTCTTTGATTTTGTTCGTTGCCCTAGCCGTGCACCTAACCTATTTATTGTGCTTGACTATATCGCGTTCGCGTTTTTTAACTACATATCGCGCACGCGTTTTATATTTATATAACGCGTACGCGTTTTGGAACTCCAGAAATAATGGACTGTTGCTGTCCGAGAGCAACTTCACTCTGTCCGAACGAAAGCAACAATCCCGCGATTTTTCAAACAGCACGAGCCCGCGTCTGAAAATTTTCACATTCTACACCAACTCCATCATTTTTTTTTATGCAGGTGCAGCATTGAGGACATCTTTCATGGTTGCTCACTGTGGTGTTGGGTTATATGGCCATATTTGAAGAAAATAATTAGCAAGCTTGAAGAATCTCCAATTGAAGAACACCAAAGATAAGGCCTTTGAAAGATTCATTTTGCCTATATTTGAGGAGCACACAAGGTAAGATATCAAGCTTCAAGACCAACAAGGAAGAACTTCCATTTGCTTATTATTGAAGAGCTTGTAATTGAGGAGCAACAAAAACAAACTATATTGAATTGATCATTGTGGTGATGGGGAATGCACGTAACCGAGTAAACAAATCCACAAGGAAGAAGAGACCTCAAGAAGTCATTGAAGAAGAGAAAGAAAAGAAAAGAATATACATGATGAATCGGAGGCTTTCTTTGGAAACTAATCCAAATCCAATTGTAGAGGATACCATGGTTCATCCTATTAATCCACGACAAGAGGGACCTTCAATTTCCACAATAGTTGTTGAACAAGCACCCCATGGAAGTAATCAAGAAGCAAAACGTAGGTGCTCATTAGGGGATGTTTCAATTCCCACTTCAAGTCAAAGTGATAAGTTACCATCTCAAGATGAAGCTCACGAAGAAACACACAATTTGCTATCCGGATGTGGTTATACAAGCGATGAAGTCAGAGAGGCGTTGGACATTTTGCCTACTGTTGAAGAAGAGAATGTTATCCACACCATCGATGAGGATGTTGGACTTCCACAAGGGGATGTTGGACTTCCACAGACCATGGATGAGGATGTTGGACTTCCACCATCCAACTACCAGGAAGAGAATGAAGGACACCAAGCTACTACTGAAACGCCAGAGCGTCTTGGTGATGCGCTACATGGTACAATTCCAACCCCCTTACCTCCATTAGCAAGCACACGTCGAAGAACTCCGAAGCGTATACAAGTTGATGAAAGACTTATGAATTCCATTGAAGGTACGCTATCTAAACGTAGTATTGCTTATCAAACTCAACAGATACTTGATAAATATTTTGTTTCTAAATGTGATGGAGATAAATGTAGATTATTTTTATCATTGTTAAAATCTAGGAGCATGAATGTTGTTAGGAAAAAGTTAGGGATAAAGATGATAAAGAATTCTGAACCAAGTTCTCATATAGTTAAAAGCCTAGTAGATGCATTTGGTAAAATTGGTAAGAACACACGTTCAAAGGACCGCAATGCTGCTCGTCGTGTGTTGTCACAATCAATTGCAGATAAGAACACCAGGGCCCTTCGTATTCTCAGGCCTACATCGAAACTAGTTAATTTGAATGTAAAAACCCTCCGTAGGTATTCTATTAGAAGAGAACATCTTGACACAACCGATCAGACAGATTTTTGGGCCTTTGTTGGTCGGTTGCCACGTCGTGACATGAAGCTAGTTGATGCAGTAAAGGGACTAGTGCATAGTTTTTGGCATGATCACACAAGGCCTTCTTCAAACCGAAAGGATGTACTAAAACTAAGAAGGGGTTCAAAGGATCGTGAGCCACATACTAAGCATCTTCTTGATATAACACAGACAGAGCTTTACGAAAAATTTAAGATTGAGCATAGACAATTGAACTTGGGGCAAAGATCTTTTGAGAAATGTAAGCCATGGTATGTTAGAATAAATACTCTTCGTAACACTTGTTGTTGTAGATACCATGTAGAATATGAATATTACTATGAAACATTTTTGTACATTCGTCGTGTGTTGCATACTAACATTGTGCAGGATTGCTCCATGACAATACCACCGACTTCATCAAGAGAATTCATTCATAGCATCATGTGCAATAGGCCCGAGGGGCAAACATACTATGCAAAATCTTGTTTGGATGGAACATGCTCCAACTGTGCTGGAATGGCATTATTGAGCCAATGTATGCACGAGAATGGAGACAGTGAATTTGGGAAAATGGTTACAGACATGAAAAGTTTCAAATATATCAACTATGAAATAGTCCCAGGGAAAGAAAGCAAAAAAATACAATTGGTGACATCTTAGGTATGCATTTATATCTATAAAATTATGTTGTAACGGTTACATTTCAATCCTTACTTACAACAAAAAACTGACATTGAGATCATTTTGTGTCACCAGGTACAAGTTAGTGACTTCATCAAGGAATTTATTGAAAAGACACATCAATATGTTCAGCATGTCCACGTGGCACGATGGCAGGATGAGAAGTTTAGAATATGCAGAGATACATTTCCCCTTGGTACTATACTTTCAGTTGTTGATTTTGCCGAGAACTACACTCTGCAACCTCAAAATGAGATCCAAAGTCAGTATTATCACTCTGAGCAGGTTTCCTTGATGGTCCATATCACATACAGGCATGGCCCAAATAGCACTGAAGAGCAAAGAGAAATTCTGAAGGAATATCACTTCTACATAAGTGATGATAGGTGCCACGACTTCCACTATGTACGTCATTGCTTCATCATGTTCTATGATCACTTGAAGGGAAGGAACATACAGATGGACCGACACTGGATTTGGTCTGATGGGTGTGCTGGTCAGTTCAAAAATGCACGCATATTTCAGTGGTTGTGTTCATTGCATAAAAACTACAAAGTGCCACATATGTGGAACTATTTTGAGACTGGGCATGGTAAAGGAGAGCATGATGGAGCCGGAGCATGTGTCAAAACAGCCCTACGAAGAGAGGAATTGAAAGTATCTACAGAATCTACTATTCTAAATGCTCAATCTATAGTCAGGTGGTGCACGTCAGTAATGGGAGAGGAATCAACTATGCGAGTAGAATCCACAAGAAAGAGACATGTGGAGAGATTTTTTTGGGAGGTGGTAGACATAGATCGTTCACATGCATGGGAATGCAAGACTGTGCCTGGCACTCGTGGCTTTCATTCGGTTCGAAGCTCTGATAACCCAGTATTTGAAATTTGGACCAGAAAACTTGCTTGTTTTTGCCCGCCTTGTTGTGATGGTGACTGGGATGGGTGTGAATCATTGGATTGGGTTGATGGATGGGATCGCATATCACTTCCACTTGATCAGCGTGCAATTGTTGAGTTAACTCCGTTGGAAGAAGACCAATCATCTATTTCTGCAGATTTTGATCATGTATCAGACCTTGTACAACCCGGTATGATGCATTTCCTTAACATTTTTTGTTTGTTTACGTAGTCTTCAAATGCACATTAATGGACTTGTATCGCACGAAAAATATTTTGATCATATACCTACAATCATATAATGCAGGGCACATATACGCAGTGGTTGCCTCAAAAGATACTGAATGGGGTGATGAATACTGGTTGGCACGCTGTATAGATGGAAAGCAAACCCTCATTGTGTCCATGACTGACGATGAAAACAACCACTTTCCAACTGGTTCTATGGTTGTTAAAGGTGAATACTTGACACGGGACAACAATGGAAGAAAGAAGGGTGGATATGTTTACAGGGATTACAAACCAGGTGCAAGTGTATATCACTTTACCAACTTAATCATTGGCACAAACCTTCAGGTACGAACAATGCCTAGTCGAAATACATCGAAGGTACGCTACTTCTTACCGGATACAGAGCACGAGAGACTAATGGAGACCATCAATATAAGAGATGATCCGGAGGGCTTGGTTGTATGATAATAGGTGGGATCTAGCATGATGAGGTACGTTACATACTTTTAATACTATACTATTTTCACTATTTGTAATTGAATATTGATATATGTTCAATTTTCACATGTATGTTTCATATGAATATGTCAATTTTGCGTTCTTGATATGCCAAATTTACAAGAGATGGATTAAAATTATATTATGTTCATATGATCAGTAAACCATATATTAATCATGTTTGAGAGGTTGCTTAGCTAACTTTAAGGGCATTTAAGCTCTATGTTAAGCCCAACTAAATCCTTATGAATCACTAGACAATCGAATTGGTTCCTTGAGTAATTCAAATTTCTTTATGTAAAACCATTTTTCATTCATTTTAGTATGAAATCAAGTTTTTAGTATTTTTTTCTCTTTACTGGCTCTATTCTAGTTTCCTTTGAAAAATTGCTCAAAGTATTGTTGTTCTTAGTTTTATGAACCTATTTGTGATCTCTTTCATGTGATCATAAGATTTTACACATCACTGCCATAACCACTAGACAATTGTACACTATACAACTATGAAAGTCTCTCTTAATCTAGCGACAACCACCTTTTACCCATTTCTATAGAATTTATCTTCTTTAATAATTTTCTAATCCAAATTTTAATAGCTATTACATTTTCACTATACAACTATGAAAGTCTCTAGTGACAACCACCTTTTACCCATTTTTATTATACATCTCTAAGTTATCCACACAAAAACACACACATATATATATAATAATTATTGTGTATTCATAGTCAAAACTAAAAAATATATGGATTAAAGTGGATAAACATTAAACTAAACTAAAATTAAACTAAAATTAAACTAAATTAAATTAAACTAAAAAATATATGGATTAAAGTGGATAAACATTAAACTAAAATTATAATAATTGTGTTTTTTAATCCATTTTTTACATATGATCAGTAAACCCTAAAATTATATTATGTTCATCATGTTGGTTATTGGCTTCACCCAACAAAATTAATTCAATTCATGCTCACTATATTAAACAATACACTTATATTAAATTTAATTCATGTCTTGTTAAATATTTCATAATGAATTAGCTAGTTGAGAGCACCACCTTAGACCAAGCCATCATCATCATGGACCTGCAAAACCCTAGTTTCCAAAGTGTCTAGGCAGGTTCGGGCTAGGAACACTAGCCATACCCGCCCGGTGGATGATTTTCCAAAGTTGACCCCCGTGTGCAAAAATTGCACACTCCCACACTGAGCAAAACCCTAGTTTCAAAGATGGACCTGCAAGGTGACACATGGGCCACCGGGTAGGAGGGGAGGGGCACCCCTGGCACTATCCCGGTGTGCTGAATCCAACGGAGTCGACGGTTCGTCGATCCGAGCCACGGTCTTCATTCTATGGCTCGTCCCGTCTCACTACCAGAAGGCCTTCAGGGACACCTGCTGGATACCTACCGGGGGCATAGAACTCCAACCATGCAACAAAACCGGGTTCCGGGGAGACCTGCAGGTGTGTCTAGACAGGTTCGGGCTAGGAACACTAGCCATACTTGCCCGGTGGATGATTTTCCAAAGTTGACCCCCGTGTGCAAAAATTGCACACTCCCACACTGAGCAAAACCCTAGTTTCCAAGATGGACCTGCAAGGTGACACATGGGCCACCGGGTAGGAGGGGAGGGGCATCCCTGGCACTATCCCGGTGTGCTGAATCCAACGGAGTCGACGGTTCGTCGATCCGAGCCACGGTCTTCATTCTATGGCTCGTCCCGTCTCACTACCAGAAGGCCTTCAGGGACACCTGCTGGATACCTACCGGGGGCATAGAACTCCAACCATGCAACAAAACCGGGTTCTGGGGAGTCCTGCAGGTGTGTCTAGACAGGTTCGGGCTAGGAACACTAGCCATACTTGCCCGGTGGATGATTTTCCAAAGTTGACCCCTGTGTGCAAAAATTGCACACTCCCACACTGAGCAAAACCCTAGTTTACGAAATGAATGCACAATGAAGCCACTGGTCCATGGGGAGACGAGGGAGAGGGCCCCCTAGAGGTAATCGCACGCTAGGAGACCAACGGAGTCGACGGTTCGTCTGTATAAATCTATGGAATTATAAATGGAGATATTAATCCAAAAGGAAGCCAATGTTGGCCTTGCCAATCTTTTCTTCCGAATGCAAACGAAATATTAGATTCCATTTTGCTATGTTTCCATGTAAAATATATTTGAAAAAAAACATATATTTGGATTATATGGAAATCCTTCTTACCTTTGACATTGTTTGGGATCTGCAGGATGGGAATGAAGTATTTTTTAGGGATTAAGAGGAGTATTCAATTACGCAAACTTATGAATGCCTATTTTGACAAGCAATCCATTGATTTCAACTCCATCAAATTTCTGTTTGATGGATGATGTTTGCAAGGTGAGCAAGTTTAACCCACCAATGCGAGATTGCATGCAATTACACTGAGCAAAACCCTAGTTTACGAAATGAATGCACAATGAAGCCACTGGGCCATGGGGAGACGAGGGAGAGGGCCCCCTAGAGGTAATCGCACGCCAGGAGACCAACGGAGTCGACGGTTCGTCGGTCCGACGTCCGGTTTCCGAGTTATGTCGAGTTGCAAGTCGCATGAAAATGCCGTTCAGGGACACTTGGTGAATTTCCGTCCGGGAGCCAAAAAGCAAACGGAGCAGGAAGATTGCGTGCCGTTGGCTCCCGTAAGTGTGTGTGGGAAATGCCGACGTGGGAACACTGCCAACACTGGCTCGGGGGAGGTTTTTGCAGAGTTTACCTACCAATGCGAGATTGCATGCAATTACACTGAGCAAAACCCTAGTTTACGAAATGAATGCACAATGAAGCCACTGGGCCATGGGGAGACGAGGGAGAGGGCCCCCTAGAGGTAATCGCACGCCAGGAGACCAACGGAGTCGACGGTTCGTCGGTTCGACGTCCGGTTTCCGAGTTATGTCGAGTTGCAAGTCGCATGAAAATGCCGTTCAGGGACACTTGGTGAATTTCCGTCCGGGAGCCAAAAAGCAAACGGAGCAAGAAGATTGCGTGCCGTTGGCTCCCGCAAGTGTGTGTGGGCAATGCCGACGTGGGAACACTGCCAACACTGGCTCGGGGGAGGTTTTTGCAGAGTTGACCCACCAATGCGAGATTGCATGCAATTACACTGAGCAAAACCCTAGTTTACGAAATGAATGCACAATGAAGCCACTGGGCCATGGGGAGACGAGGGAGAGGGTCCCCTAGAGGTAATCGCACGCCAGGAGACCAACGGAGTCGACAGTTCGTCGGTCCGACGTCCGGTTTCCGAGTTATGTCGAGTTGCAAGTCGCATGAAAATGTCGTTCAGGGACACTTGGTGAATTTCCGTCCGGGAGCCAAAAAGCAAATGGAGCAAGAAGATTGCGTGCCGTTGGCTCCCGCAAGTGTGTGTGGGCAATGCCGACGTGGGAACACTGCCAACACTGGCTCGGGGGAGGTTTTTGCAGAGTTGACCCACCAATGCGAGATTGCATGCAATTACACTGAGCAAAACCCTAGTTTACGAAATGAATGCACAATGAAGCCACTGGGCCATGGGGAGACGAGGGAGAGGGTCCCCTAGAGGTAATCGCACGCCAGGAGACCAACGGAGTCGACGGTTCGTCGGTCCGACGTCCGGTTTCCGAGTTATGTCGAGTTGCAAGTCGCATGAAAATGCCGTTCAGGGACACTTGGTGAATTTCCGCCCATTTTATAATTTAAGCCACTTTTAAATATTTGAACTTCCATATTATTTTTGAAAGAGTATAATATTTCAAAACTCCTAAAGAGACAAAAACACATGATCAAAACTCCTAAGGCTGTAATTTAGAGTAGTAATAATGGGGGGTGATGGAGTTGAATTTGATCCTATGGAAGATAATGATACTAATATTATTGAGAATAAAGGGATAATAGGTTGATCCATGACACCTTTGTTTGCATGGATGAGGATGCACCTATGTATGAGACCTATGATAATATTCATGATGTACATCTTATTGATAAGGCACACAAAGGCCTATACAAGAGATCAAAGATGGGTCACTTTGTCTACTAATTTGATGTTGATAAAATTGAAGGTATTGAATGACATTTCAAACAATGGTATGACAAAGATCCTAATGTATACACAAGGTTAATATATAAGGTGCCCCATAAGGTTCTTTGTCATATCCCTATAATTCTAGGTTTTTGATGATTGTTTAGGTTAAAAAACATAGCACATTATATGGATTATCATGTACAAAGATAAGTGAAGATGGTATTATATGAGTGGCTACAAATGGTTCTCAATTTACGATCATCAAGGAAATATTACCCATTTTTTAAGAAGAACCTCATAATGTTAGACTTTCATTGGTAGTTGATGGCAATGGGTGTGCATGAGTGAGTTCATTGAAACCTTGAAAACATTGTATTGCATTTAGTTTGATTAAATTACACGAGCAAGAACTTTGACATAACTTGTAATGATCATCCAAAATCACAAATTTTAATTAGATACCAATTAGTGCATGCATGTAGTGAATTCGTTGAAACCTTTGAATATAATAGTTTGTTCTTTTGACATAGTGCATTCATGAGTAAAAGATAATCCACACAAATCAACACATTAGAATGACACAAGTACATGTATCCAAAAGTACATATATATCCAAAAGTGCATGTCTCCAAAAGTACATGTATATCCAAAAGTCTCCAAAAGTGCATGTCTCCAAAAGTACATGTATATCCAAAAGTATCGAAAAGTACATGTATCCAATGAAGTCAATGTACATGTCTCCAAAAGTACATGCACAATAAAGTCAATGTACATGTCTCCAAAACTGAATGTATCGAAAAGTACATATATATACAAAAGTATCCAAAAGCACATGTGTCCAAAACTATCCAAAAGTATCAAAACTCAAGCTTTCTCTTGTTCTTTCCCAACGTTGATCCTCTAGGCACATCCCTAGGATCAATGTGCATCCCTGGATCCTGCAAATTAAATATCAATTGTTAAATTCAACTAACTATGTACACTAATACATTATCTCAACAATTATCAACTGGTGCATGGAAAGTGCATGAAACACTTGGTCACTGAAGGACATCTCACCTCAACTGACAAAGGAGATTGTGTTGCTTGTGTAGCAGATGGAGCCGTCGGTTGAACATCCAGGATGGTTGAACCAGGGGGGCTAGGCACTGCTCCTGCTGGTGGTGGCTACAATGAAAAAATGTTGAAATAGTTAGAAATGCATGAATAAACAATAGGTCCAACAATAATAAACTATGTAAAGATAATGTTGAAATAGTTACATACCTGTGTGTGATCAGTCGCCACTGCAGATGCGGCACTAACTGCTGCATCAACCATCGATGCAAGGTTCTCAGCAGACAACTCGGGTTCCTGTTGCAGTAAACATGCAATTCAAACATTAACAAAAACGATTTATGCACTGGATTTCAAGTTAAACAACAAATATCATCGAAGGATATACATTACCGTGGTGTGAGTAAGCCCATGGTCGTGGGCAGCTGGAGTCTTTCTCGGAGTAGAACGCCTCACATACACACGACCCTTGTTCACGAATGGCCTGGAGGGAGATGCAAATACAGGCAATGGGCCAGATGTGTCGGATGGTGCCTACAGTCAGCAAGTGTTCATGTAGTTAGACATGCATGATTCAACAAACAAACATGTATTTAAAAAATGTCATTTTTAATTTTTTACCTGGAGCCCAGACGTTTCAGGGGACGGTATGACCATGGGCACTACCTCCACATTACCTTGCCCCTGTGAAGGATCTGCCATCTGCAAGTTTAATAATTGTAAATATTAGACCGTATATAGCATTAATGAACTAAAATGTAAAGTATGTGGAAATTAACAAATTAACAAGTATTAAAAAACTGAAATTTTAAAATGTTTACCTCGGTGTGAGATACGGCAATAGGTGGTATATAAGATGGGCCTGCCGAATGGGTAGCATCATGCCCCCCTGTCGAGTCTGGAACATCCGGCTCTGGGGCGTCACTGCCGGTAATCATCATCAACTGCAAGTTCACAAAATTAATATATTAGCTCAAACTATATATATGTGTACAAAGACGAAAATAAATGAAGAATTTATTACAATTAACCATCAAGATACCTCTCTCAAAAAGCCACTGAAGGCAACATCTGATGCAATACCATAGCAGGGACGACCACATGACGTGCACTCGTGAGGATCAGTACTAGGATGGGGAATAGCTGATGGTCCTCCACTAGTGGATGGTCCTGATGGTCCTGCAGAAGTGGATGGTCCTGATGGTCCTGCAGTAGCTGATGGTCCTGCATGGTGACGAGCTGGTGTATGTACCACACCAGGGACAGATGTCCCTTCCTCACCCATATGTTGAACCATCCTGCCATGGCGAACAACCGTCCGTGCCAAACTCAAAAATGCATCCCGTGTCTGCGGAATAATGCGATGTGCTGGTGGGACATCTGGCCCAGGCAACTGCCTGCGAGGTGCAGGGATAGGGCGATCCTGGTCTCGAAGCCTGGCATTGGGTCGGTTTTGGGGCATCCCCCCACCGATCCCCTGGAACTGTAAGATGTCAAAATAGTTAACGTGTTTATGCAACACGAACTCTGCATACATCTTTCGAAGGAAATATAAGGGAATTTCCCTGTTGTTGTGTGGTGGCATATAAAAAACCATGTACCATCTGTCCATCCAGTTATCAACAAATGGTTGAAACGTGCACCACTCAATGGAGATATGCGGCTTGCTTGCATTAGGGATTTCCCCCGTCCGAGGGTCCCTAAACAATGCAAATACAACCTCTTTGGATATTTTTAGCTTTTTTACTGCATTGTAATCTAGTCCATCAACATATTGTTGTCTTTTTCTTTCTCTGTAAGATGCAATATCATACAGGACATTCGTAGATTGTGTAATTGTGTCCACAATTGCATCCAAGGTTGATGCAAGTGAA
This sequence comes from Larix kaempferi, assembly GCA_027924585.1. NCBI lineage: Eukaryota > Viridiplantae > Streptophyta > Pinopsida > Pinales > Pinaceae > Larix > Larix kaempferi. Next base: position 2,371,101 of record BSBM01001009.1, on the reverse strand, counting down.
CGGCAAATCCTGTCGCCACCACTAAAAGCTTCACTTATGCCCCTCAATTGGGCAAGCTCAATCAATATTTCGGCATTGGCATCCATAGCCGCAACTGCAATAAAGACATTAATACGAAAATCATTAGAAACATATACATGGTATATAATGACGTCTCTTCAAAATTGAACATGTATTAAATCAAACTCACATAAGCAATTTAATGGCATTTACTTACATACATTTAAAACTTAAAATTAAACATTTGACAATTAAAAAGTAAGTTAGTCAGATTGGCAGAGACGAGGAGGAGGAGGATCAAGGCAGTGATGAGTTTGTTGATTCAGGCATGGAGGAGGAGGATCAAGGCAGTGATGAGTTTGCATCTATGTGTCTCAATGTCTCATTGTGTTTTGTGATTGTGAATGACAAATGTGTTGTGATTTGTGAATGATCTAATTTCTATTGAATATTTCATATTTGTAATTGTAAATGTAATTTCTATTGAATATTTGTAATTGTAAATGTTAAATTTTATTGGATGATCTATATGTCTATATTTTTAAATTTTAATATATTTTAAAAATATATTAATTCCGGGGGTCACCGTGTCCTACGTGTCATAATTCCGGGGGTCACCGTGTCTAGTGGGGACCAGGGATCAAATTTGAAGGGTGGGGTCCCATTTCACTATGAAGGGCTATGAGATATTGAACACTATTGAAGGGCTATGAGAAATTTATTAATATTTATTCTATGTGTATATATGGATGTGTTCATGTTGTATGGATTGGATTCTAGGTTAACCGAGGCCTTTTTAGAGCAAAGAATGGGGTAATTACTATTTGGGAACAAGTTTTTTATCAAATGTAAATTGCGGTGATGGAAGATAATGAGGGTGCCACATGTTGTGGAGAAAGTAGTATTGATTCCTATGACGTAATAGGGAGTTCAAAAAGTCTGGTTTCAAGTATTGTCATGCGTAGCTCGATTGATTTTTCTCGCGCTAGGGTTGTAGCAATTGTTATGGCCATTACTGTTAAAAGGATTGATGGGGTGGAATCCCGTGAAACGATGAGTTCTTTTGTTAAGACGTAGATTCAGTGAAATTTGGTGGGAGTCTTATGTTCATTTTATGCACAAAATTCGATTACTTGATTTTGTTGCATTGTTAACTCTCCTCCTAGTCATAGCTACAATCTCTTATATAATTGTGAAGGTTATCAATCCACTCAATATATTAAAGTTGTAGTAGGCCAAAATCATCCACATATTTATTGTACTCACAAATGTTGACATTCCAATTTCTATGTAGAGCGTCCATTAACATTAGATTTTAATAATTTTGTTGATGCCATTAAATGTGTTAAACACGTAAGCGCTCGCTACAAACACGAGAACTTCGAAGCGTTCAAGCCATGGGCTACTCAGTGTAAGCCCGTCCACGTAAGTTGCTCAATGATATTATTAGAGGCCCAATGGTCCATGATCCATGGATGATCGAACACGTGGATATTGGAGAGTAAGCGAGTCCCACTCCCAAGTCACCTAGCTAGTAGCCGCATTCCCAATTTCCCACTAAAAATTGTTGATGGGTGAAATTTGAAGCTACCCTTCTGTTGCAATTTTAAACAGTAGTGGTTAATTTAATTATTGAAGGGCTTACCATGAAATTAAATTTTTTTTGCATGGTAAAATTTGAAGTGGCCTTCTATGACGTGTGGGTAAAATTTGAAGTGGCCTGAAGGCTTCAAATTTGAAGCCTGGTGGGGACACTCGTGTCCCGTGTCCTCGTGTCGGGTGACTTAGAAAGGGGGGAGTTTTAATTTTTTCAATTTTTGGTTTGATTATGAAGTTTTGAGTTTTGTGAAAAGGGTTTCATTTTGAGGTGTGAATTTAATTACAAATTGGGTTATTCCCAATTTGATCAATATTACAAAACTAGGTTAAACAATCAAAAAAATAGTAATTTGGATTAAAAAATCACAAAAAAATGATTTGGGTGAATAAATTACCTGACTAGATGAGAATGCACCGGTGAATTTGTCTCCTCTCCAGCTGAATCGAGCAACACGGATAGTTGAGTGGGCCACAAAGCGTCCTCGTCTAGGGTCAATTTCGCCTCTATTCGCGTTTCTGATGCGTGAGTGTCGCGGGTGGTCGGCAATCGGCCGACTGTGTTTTTAAATTCATTTTTAGTTTTACATATCGCGTACGCGATTTGTAAATACATAACGCGTACGCGTTTTTTAACTACATAACGCGTACGCGATATTGTTACCTAGCCTACATGTCCAATGACATGTTAGGCTCGGGTCTTACCATGGCAGGGGGTAAATATCATAAACGCGTTATGTTTTAGGTATCAGGAACGAGATTTGAAAAAAGTAGCATTGCATCTAAAGTGACCCTCATCTTCTTGCACACACCCTCTAGTATAGGTGGATGTAACATCTATCTTTTTCTCTATTCCTTTGTAAATGAAAATGTAACTATAAATACTTGTTTCTAGTGAGGAGTTCAAGGTCAAGGCCCCACCAGTAAACCTCGTAAGTTTATTTATTTATTCCTAAGTTGTAATTATGAATTTTAGACTTACAAGAATGAGGACATGATGCAGCTTAAACAATGAGGGCACAAATCCACTAAGGAGAGAGACGAGTAAATGGCAGGGAACCCTTGAGAAAACCAGTGATAAATAATAAGGAGTCATCTTAGTGCAACGAGAACTTGAAAAAAAAAAGTAAAGTAAATTGATCCACATAAATTCATATGTGTTGTCATCCTAGGTTGACGATGGTGGCATTTAGTCACAAACTTTTATTCAACTCCTATGACCTTCTTAAATAGCTTAAAGCTCACGAATATCCTAAGCTACACTAAACAATCATTTTAGATACTATTATAAGTGATTACCGGAACCAGGACAAAAGAATGTGATTGAAGAATTCTTATAATTTCTAAATAATACAATCATTTTAGATACTATTAAGTACATATATATATATATAGAGGTAAGATATATATATAGGTAAGGAAAAGAATTGGGACAACCAATACCTGGTAAAGCACTTTCCTTCTTTTTAGTAATTATTAAAGAATACAAATATAAACTATATGGAAAAGATTTGTTATACTATATATATATTCATAAAAGTGAAATAGAATTTCCTAGTTATTAGGGACAATATTCTACTAATTGTTCGAAAACAAAATGTACAAAATGTGGGGAATCCTTCTACCTACCAATTGGTGATTTTCTCCTATTTTTATGGAGTATTGATATCTCTGTAGTAATCTGCACTATATAGATTTGGAAAGGGAAGGGGCGGCTCTTAACAAGAGCTCGATCCCTACTTTTATTTCTTAACGATTGCATGAAATATATGCTTTCAGGTTAATGGGAAGGGACGGCTTCCGCAGGGAGAGTCCGATCCCATCGGAAGATTATATATATATATATATATATATATATATATATTTAACTGTGTTTTATATATATATCACTGCGTTTAGATTCGGCAAGGGATCACTTCCAAACGAGTCTGATCCCAGCGACCCAAGTCATACGTTGCTCGCATTTTGTGTATATTAAATGACTGCAGGATTCAACATGAGGCCGATCCCATCTGAAAAATATATATATATATATATATATATGTTTAATTAACTGCTATATTATATATATATTAATATATTACTGCGTTTAGAGTCATGAAGGACAAATCCCAAAGGAGTCTGATCCCAGTCTATTTTAATCATTTTGCATTTATGCTGCTATTTGTTTATTTGGTTTGCAGAAACTGGGTGAGCTCTCTTTCGAGGGAATCGACCCCGAATTTTGTACACTGGATTGAGTTGTTATTTATTGAAACGATTTACAAAAGATGGGCTACCTCTCTACATAGAGGATGGACCCTATCTTCATCAAGGTTTGACGGTATATTTTTATTTATTTAATCCAATGATGAGAGGCTGGCCTATCTTGGATTGACCCATGCCCAAAACCTTGGACTGTTTAATGCATGGAAATTTAGTGATATCTGCAGTTCAAAATAGTACCGATCTCTGCAGTAACTGATAGGATTCATATGGTAGCAAGCTCTTTATATTGAACATAGTTTCTTATTTATATTTAGCCGCCTCTGCACACACCCATTCGCCGGACAGAGTTCTATGAAGAACGATCTCTGTATACTATGTTTGAGATATTTTATATGAAGGGTGACCTCTTCATTGGTTTGTATAAGCGGTCCCTGTATATTTTATATTGATGCTTGAACATAGTTCTCATTGACAACGATCTCTCTGTGATAATCAATCTCGGTATATATATATCTCTCTATATATATATATGTTTCATTTAGAAATCATGGAGAGGCTGGTCAAATTTTCTGAGGTTGGTCAAGTCAATTTTAGTTAAAAGTCAATTATGAATCGAAGTCCTTAGATTGTAGACAATTTTTTATTATAGATAACCATAGATAGAAGTCAACTTTGATTGAAGTCAATCTTTTATTGAAACTAATCATAAATTGAAGTCAAACACTCTTAAAAGTCAACTATGGATTGAAATCAACCTTACTTAAATTTATATATATATTTAATTTTTAAAATTAATAAAGTTAATTTTTTTTCGAACTAAATTTTTTTTAGTTCTAATTTCTATCATATTATCATATTGTCCCGAATTCGAATTTGGTAACTATGCATTTCACCCTCCATCGGCGCTCGAGATTGAATGGAACATATCCTTTACTTCCTAAGTCCCTCAGTGCGTTCAGGGTACGAAGGTGCCTGGTTAACGAATTAATATAACAGCAGAGATTCAATGTATTAATCCATTTATTCTGAAGGAGTATCATGGATAAAAATAAAATGAGGATAAGCTGCTTACCCCACAAGGCGTTGAGAGAGAATGCATGAAAAAGTCATCCAAGATATTGGAATGATGATTTCTTGTGCGTCTTTTTGCACCTACATCATCTTCAATGAAAAAGCTCATTCCCATGCTTATTGGCGTAACACATTCCTTGGCCTTACCATTCCCACAGTTGAGAATGGTTTAGAGAGAGACTTAAGCTCATTGTGGAGGCTGATCAACGATTTTCTGTGGGTACCCGGTATGGAAATCAACATTGCTGTACAAACGAAATCCATTCCTACTTGCTTGTAGCTTTAGCTATCGTTCCTCCACACAGAATTATGTGACACGACTCTCTTCTATAAAGATGCGTTGCACTAATAGTGTGGATATTGCAGCCATTATTTAGGGACAAAACAAAAGACTGAATAACTGAATTTGTTGTCTATTCCTTTCAATTCCATCGTACGGTGATAAAGGCAATGTTCCATAGCCATCAATTTACTAAGATCCTTGAAGGAGGGGGAGGAGAAGCTTCAGTAAATTTTCAGGTTGTTAATGCCAAAGTGGTTCTTGATTTAAGAGAGCATGAACTAAAAATGATTATTTTGAATGTTTTATAATGTTGTTGTCTTCAACTATGAAACCTATTATCCATGCATTATCTAAGAGTTATCCATGCATTATCTACCATTTATCCATGCATCAACTATAAGTTATTTTTCTTTTATAATTGTCAATATAAACTTGTCTCAATATAGTGCAATTTAGAAAAAGCATAGATGCTAGTCCACCCCAAATTCTAACATATAAACACATTGAAAAATAATACTATTCATTTAAAAATAGATATTATTATAATATTTTAATAAATATAGTTTAATTAATTCTAACTAAAAACTATATTCAAGATTAAAAAAATATGATTAATGTTTTTTGCAGCCAAGTCCAAGCCCGCTCACCTTTTGACGCTCAGCCACGGCAAGATGATTGAAACCCTTGGCTCTTCTCCTGCCGTAAACCACCCTACCCTGGGACTGGCTGGTTGAAAGACCTCCCCAATGGGAGGGGCAGGCCCCTCTCATGCGACTCCCCCCACGGATCTGATACCTTCTGATAAACCCCTTGCTGTCACACTGAATATATGGTCGAAGGAAATCCCCATCTCAGGGATCAACTCTCCTTCCATTCCGTCCAAAACTATCGCTGCCGTCGGCTCTAACATTGGTCTTCCAGGTACAAGAACTTGCATTGCCAAGATGACCGAGCGACAATGCATCACCCTTCCAACATAGAGTATAAATGCCAAAGCCCAAAAAATGAGAGACCACGCCCTCATTGGAAAATTCATTGGCATCTGGCCTACAGAGAAGGCTCTAAACGGATGGATATTATCCAAATGGAAACCCAAATCCCACTTCAATCTCCAACTGGGATCAAAGGGGTTTTTCACTATTATCTTCCACCGGCTCAATGACAAAACTAGGGATGAAGATGGTGGAACATACTTTTTCAACTCATCCGGATTGTACCTTCTCAACTGGATGGAAAGGTTCAGCCTGGATAAGGAATATTTCACTTGGGCACCGGCGTGGATCTGAATATACTCCCTACCGCAGGAGTACTGGAATGAAAAGACACTCGGTGACATAGGAAACACCCTTGGAAGCTATGCCAGATCTGATGAACAGACGAGGATCAGTAAGTACACTTCTTATGTTCTTATCTATGTTTACATGCACATTGTGCATGCCATTCTAGACTCTGCTAGCCTCATGCATGAGCAGGATTAGTGGATACAATCTCTAGACTATGATCATGTACCCTTCAAATGTCGTAAGTGTCACGAACACGGACATCTGTACCAGGACTTCCCCCTGAACCAGTATGCATCCATTGATCCTTACACCAAATGAAAATATGAAGAGGGATTTCAAAAAAATGGAAAGAAAAGATGACACAGCCACAAGACCCACATCCCCCCTGAGATAAAGTTTTGGAAGGTCCTAATACTAGAAATAGATTTGCGGCTCTATAAGAAACACTGGAAGACCCTTTTGTATGGGAAAACAAGGAAGTACCTTCTCCCACTCACTCTCAATCGGAACACCCAAAAGTCCAAATCTATGAACAAGTTGTTTATCTCTCAAACTCCCCAAGCCCTGACCCCCTCGATACATCTATGGAGGCCGTCATGCATGATATCAAAACTCTTTCACAAAAAGTTACCACGGGCCCTGAAATTATGATGGACGAAGAAAAGAGTGAGATCGAACTAGGAGACCTAGATCTCTTAGGCCTTGAAGAAGCATGCACCAAGAAAGCATACAGATCCATCCCTCCAAGCAAGATCCAACTCTTAAAGGAAGCTCGGACTCACGCAAGAGTGCAAAATAAATTAGGAGTACTCAGCACGCCCCAAAAAGACAAACACAAGGCTCATAAAGATAATAAGAAGCACGGTCACAAGACTAATCTTCAAAGGGTAAGCATACTTGGCACCATGCTTGTTGAGGCTAGAAAATATGCATAGTTAATGAAATTCTTTCCCACCCTCTCCCTTGGTTCCCAATGAAGCTAATATCCCGGAATGTAAGAGGACTAAACGGACCCTCAAAGCACTGAATGATGAAACAAAAAATCCTTCAGTATGTGCCTATTGTCCTCTTCTTGCAAGAGAGCAAATTCTCTAGTTCTACTCTCCAAACCCTCATGTCCAAACTGTGGAAAGGATGCCATAGTATGGCCATTGATTCCACTGCGGCCTCTGGAGACCTAGCCATTGCTTGGAATCCCACCCTTATTTCACTAGGGGACTTCTCCTTAACTGCTCACTCCCTCTCAGCCTCTTTTCACCTTACTGGAACCAATATTCATCGGTTTCTTTTGAATGTCTATGGCCCCCAATCTCCTGCCCTCAAACTTCATCTGATTGACTACTTGGACCGGTTCACTTCCCAACACCATGACTCCCCTCTCATCTATGGAGGGGACTTCAAATTAATCACCTCCCTCAAGGAAACAAAGGTGGCAGAAATACCCTTTCCAATGAGGACTCAAGCTTTAAAACCCTCATCAATAATCACAACCTGGCGGATCTAAACACCTCTCAAGGGTACTTTACCTGGAACAACCGTCAGGGGGGAGTAAAATGGATTGCTAAGTGCCTAGACCGCATCCTGGTCTCAGAAAGTGATATTGACTTGGAAGGCCTTTTGATTGCCTCTATCCTTTAGGCAACAGGATTGGATCATTGGCCCATTTCAATCTCCTGGAAAAGTGTCAGTTCAAAGATCCTCTGCCCATTCCACTTCAAAAAATTATGGCTTTCTCACCCGAATTTCTAAGACACAATTGGCGCCTAATGTTTGGGGATGCAGGTGGATGGTCGTTCTAAGATGGCCATAATGCAACATAAGCTAAAAATTTTAAGAGCCAAACTTAGGAGTTGAAATCATCATAGCTTCGACAATATATTCAAAGCCAAAAGTGACCTGGAGAAATATCTCGAGGGGGTGCAACAAATAATCATGACTCATGGCCTGTCGGACACCAACAAAACCAAGGAAAAAGAAATCTTGAAACAACTGTACAAGCACTGTGAGCAAAAGGAAATCCTACGGAGACAAAAATTGTGGGCTCAGTGGTTAAAAGAAGGGGAGCGCAACACAAATTTATTTCATTGCTCCACCATTCAACAGTGCATGAATAATTGCATCTCTACTCTTAAGGCATAGGATGGAACAATTCTAGAAGATCATGAGGATATTGAACAGGAGTTAGTCCGCTTCTATACAGATATTCTCACTGAAACCATTCCCTCAAGGTTTCAGGCTATAGATAAGGTCACATCAAAGATTCCAAATTCTAAATGATGAGAATAATGCCACCCTAATGCGGCCCATCAATCTCCAGGAAGTGGAATCAGTTGTCAACCAGATGGCGGAAGGAAAGGATCGTGGACCTGATGGCTTCACCATAAACTTCTTCCATCACTATTGGGATCTATTAAAATACGAAGTGTTAGAGCTGGTGGAGGAATCCAGGAAAAAATATGGGTCCTTCCAGTCCTTAATGCAAATTTCCTTACTCTCATTCCCAAGGAAACTAGCATTGCTCAACCTGGTAAGTTCATACCAATATCCCTCTGCAATGTTATTTATAAAATCATAACAAAAGTTATCGCTAACAGGATGAAGCCTCTCTTACCTCTTCTTATCTCCCTTGAGAAAACTGGCTATGTTGAAGGCCGTCAGATCTTGGATGGAATCATCCTTTCCCATGAAGTCACCCATTCCCCGAGAGTCACTAAGACCCCTGGTATTCTCCTCATGCTGGATCTTTCTAAGCCTTTCGACAAAGTTACCTGGGAGTTCATTGAAAGAATGCTTCTAGCTTTTGGATTCAATCAAGACTGGACTCGATGGATCCTAGCCATCACCTCTTCTCCGATCTTGTCAATATTGGTCAACGGCTCCCGGTCTGCTACCTTCTCCCCCTCCAGAGGTATCCTTCAAGGAGACCCACTCTCACCCTTTCTTTTCATACTCATGGTGGAAGGTGTGAGCCAATTAATAAATGTCGAGGTAAACATTGGAGCTATCAGAGGTCTATCTATTCACGACATCCCCCCCATATATTACCAACAATTTGTTGATGGCAACCTCCTTTTTGGTCACCCCTATGCCCAGGAATCCTGCAAGTTCAAAAAATTCCACCACATCTTCTCGGAATCCTCCGGAACCACCATCAATCTTGATAAATCCCAAATTTTCTTCTTCAATACAGATGTTATCACTCAGCGCAATGTGGCCTGAATCCTTGGTTACTCTTCTTCCTCCCTCCCCTCCAAATACTTGGGTGCGCCTCTCACTGACTCAATTATTAAGCATTCCTCCTGGAGGGAACTCTTAGACAACCTTGAAAAAAAAATCTCTTCCTGGACCTTCAGAACCCTGAATCTAGCAAGCAGATTAACTCTCTTCAAATCCGTTCTTCAGTCTATGCCTCTTTATCTTTTTTCCATCGTCGATGCCCCCAAATGGTTCCTCAAGTGCATCAAAAAATTACAATTATGTTTTCTCTGGGGAGGGGATAATAACCACAACAAATGTGCCCTTGTCAATTGGTGGACAGTCTGTCTTCCAAATCGTGAAGGGGGCATGGGAATTCGAGATTCAAAGATAAATAATGAGGTACTTTCGGCAAAAAAATGGTGGAGATGGATCTCCAAGAATTCCCCCCCATGGGACAAAGTTTGGAACAAAAAATATGCTCCCAACTGGCCCACCTCTCAGCTCATTCACTATGACCTGGATCCTCCAAGATCCCTTATTTGGAGAGCATCCAACTGCCAAAGAGCCCTAATCAAATGACATCGTTTCTAGGAACTCAGAGAGGGAGCCTCCGCCAATTTTTGGCATGATTTGTGGCAAAAAATGACTAGTCTTTGTAGTCAAAATGACTCACTGGAACTTCAGACCTTCATGCAGAATAAAGTGAGCCTAAAAGTGCGGGACTTCTAGACACTCTCTAATAATTCCCCCTTCAAAAGCTGGATGTCTCCCACACTTTCAGGCTTCACAGGGCAGGTTGATGGTCTCTGGAAGGAGCTACATAAGCGTAAAATCTACTGCACTCAAGGACCTGACATTATTAGATTGGGGCACCGGCTAAAAGGAACCTTCACCATCAAGGAGGCATACCTCTTAAAGACTCAACGAAAAGAGGCGGTTCATGATCCACTCTGGGGAAGAATATGGGGATCTGATATTTGGCCAAATATTTTGACCTTCCTCTGGCTACTCACTCATCACAGCATCCTCACCTGGGATAATATTAATAAAGAGGCTTTTCGGGGCCATCTATTTGCATTATGTGTCGTGCCCAAGCTGAAACAATTGACCATCTTCTTGAATCCTGCGATACAGCTATTGTGCTCGGAGACATGGTGACCACCATATGTAGAAGATCTAACAGAGCTAGGGGTAACATTGTCCTAACCTTGCAACAATGGGAGGAAAATCTAATCCACTATGGCCTCCTGAATAGGCCATGGGATCTTATCCCTAGGTTCTTGGTTTGGAACATCTGGATGGAAAGAAATCGAAGAATATTTGAAGGCAAAAAGAGGCACATCTCGGTGATTTGGGATACAATTGGAGGTCACATTCAAGAGACTCTCTTCTAAAAATTTTGGTTCAACTCAGACTTTCCCACTACTCAATCTGATATTTATTTATTGAAAATATGGGACTTTAGAAAGACCTCAGCCTCTACTATGCCCAAGCCTCTTCCCATGACTCCTTCTAGCCCAGATTCTTGGAGTGCCCCCCCTAATGGCTTTATTAAACTCAACTTCGATGGGTCCTCCAAAAGAAAATCATGGAGAAGCAGGCTTTGGGGGAGTTTTCATAAACTCTTTGGGCTCCATTCTGAGGGTCATCTATGGTTCTCTTAGATATGATAACAATAATGCAACTGAACTAGCTAGGCTCTCAGAAGGAATCTCCTTGGCCAACAAGGAAAATCGCCTACCTCTCATTGTATAATGATATTCTCAAATCATTCTTACTATGGCCACTCACCTCCTTAATGGCTCCCAGGCTTCTAAGCTCTCTCCCAGCTGGAGGTTTGAGAAATGATTGCTTAACCTAGAAAACCTACTCTCTCAAACGAGATCTATCAATTTTCAACATGTCAGAAGAAAGGCGAACTCGCTTGCTAACTGTCTATCCAACGCTGGAGTTGAAAGGAATTCCCCACTCTGGGAGGGGGATGCGTGCCACATTAACTTTCAAGGACCGAGACAAAAATGCCAGGACATTTCCCACAAAGAAATTCCTAACCCGGATGCAGGTGTAGTGGAATACATTGCACGTGGCGAGCCCGTGGCACACCAGCCAACAGGCTCAACCCGTGGCAGGAACGAGGAGGATCATTTAAAGTGACATGGGGATTACACCTTGATGCATTCACTCAGTTAGCTACCATGTCATGTTAGAAAACCTGGTCTTGGCCTCTGGGTACACTCGCCATGCTGCTCATGCGTGTGGCTCTAATGGACTCCTTCATGCACAGGTTTAATACGTATGTGGGGGAGTTTTACGGGCTATTTGAGATGACAGTGCAGACGCTTCTTGCTATTTCCAGCAATTTCATGCTCCTCGACACCTCGCCTCCACCTGTGAACTTGGATTCTGATACCAGCTCCTTTTTCTCTGTAACTATGTCGAGGTAGCGGGGAGAACCCCAGAGAGGGAGAGCAGGTCGAATTGCCATGAACCAGGACTGGGTTGCAACACATGGTTATGGGGAGGGGGGCTCCATCCCTGTTCAGATTCTCATCAACAATTGAGAATCCCACCTACTTACCGACCACTTCTCCTCTAGAAGGAATGAGGGTCGCATCAACCACTATTAGCTGGTCAAGAACATGTTGGGCGCTCTTATGGAAGACACCAAGGCCAACTGGTCCAAGGCCAAGGACACGAATTAGATGCTGAAAGCTCACTTGGTTCAGATGGAAGGATTGTTGGGAAGTTTGGAAACCACCTTTGGTGGGCAAACTTATGCAAGTGGTAGCCATGCTAGTGGTAGCCATGCCGATGGTAGCAATATTGTGGCAGAAGGATCCCCTGGGGAGAATTCTGCTACGGCAGGGGGAGGCGAGTCTGTACCAGTAACCACAGTGCTGTGTGACAAGGAACTCACCACGAATTCCTTCCCCATTCCATCCACAATTGGTCAGATGGAAATTAAAAGGGTTCACGATGAGAATGAGGATATAGTTCTTCCATGGCGCAAGGTGGAACCCCAACTAGTCAAGCTGCCGGCTCAGGAAGTGATGGAGGAGGACAGCTTGAGCTATCCGATTCTTGAAGAGGTTCCCCCCTGATGAAAATGTGGCGAGCTAAAAAGGTTCTAGAAACTACTTGCGACCTCGAGTGTTTTTGTTACAATTTGCTTCTTAATATTGTATATTTCAATTGTTTTTATTTACGCTTTTATAGATACTATTCTTCTCCAAAAAATATTGGCTTTCCCTGCTCCGGGAATAGGTTTTGTAACTATGGACACAACCATTTTGATCTTTTTGAATACCTGACTTGGTGGCTCCACATACTTAGACAACCACAGACAACTATTCCTTATGTATTTTTTATTTCCACTGTTTAATATAATTTTGCAGCTTACCAAAAAAATTAAAAAATATTCTTAATTGTAAATAAAAAATATATATACAAAATCATAGACACTTGAAAAAAAAATCATAAAGAATATATATACAAAATCATAGACACTTGAAAAAAATCATAAAGACAGTGAAAATCATTACAACTTAAGAAATTTAATTTAAAACCTAAAATTCCATTTTTTAAATTTAAAATTCTAAACAAAGAATGTACAAATATATTAAATTATCCCCAAAAGATTTATAATGCCATTAATCATTTGAACATATTTATTTATTTTATACACAATTTGCTCAGCAACTTTGCAGCTACTTTTTTTGTATTACCCCTTATGACCTATGTTGGAAAACAGAAATCGACTTCGAACCTTCCAGAATGTTACCGTAGATATCTTCACAACATCTGTTTTCGTCACTCGTGTCTCTTCGAGCCTTCGAGAATGTTAACGTAGATGTCTTCGCAACATAGGTTTTAGCCATTCTTGTGTTTCCTCCATACCATGAAGCAGCATTATTAGGTAACCATGAATACACATTATATACCCTCTTCAAAAGTCAATGTGTCTACTTGCATTGTTGTAATGACCCCACTTGGAGCGTTATAGGCAATGGTATGAATCATGATGGAGGGCATGCTCGGTTAGTTGATTGATACAAGAAGTTGATGGCCATGCTTAACTAGTAAGGTAACATTAGTGCCACACAACGACTAGGGTTCGTGAGTGGTATGGGACACTCATTCATAACAACAGGTCTAGACCCATGACAATTGGTATGAGAGCCATGTTTGAATGTGGAACTTGTGGAAGTGTCTCTTAACATTTAACATGTCTTTCATCGAATGAGTCAATGGGGCCATATTGACAAGGATGCCAACAATTAAAGTGGAGGAGAATGTAAGGACTTTACTTTGAGAGCCATTAGAAATGGAAAAGACAATGGACACATTGAGAAAATATGATTAAAAATGCATGACACATTCACACATTTTGGGAGATTTGGGAACTGACTCACAATCTCAAATTGTATGATGGTTACGATGGTTAGGACTCATGATGTCTTTCTTAGTAGGGATAGATGATCAACGAGGTGTTGCATAGAAGACTTCAACCAAGGATGAAAAGAATGGTAATGTGATAGATTGTGTTTGTTGTCCTTGGGAAGGAAACAATGTCAATAAGTGTCATGAAGATATGTGAATTCCTAATGAATCTAGAACATGATTTTCATGGAAAATCATGTGTTGGCCTAGATGGATGGTCTCATATTTATCTATCAATTATCCAAGAATGCTTGGCTCGAGGAAAGTGAAACAATATTTCCTATAGTTGGGTGGTGATGATGCAATATTACATATAGTGAAATGAGAAATCCAAATTTATACACGAATAGGTGACCTAACTTGAGATTAGTCTAATCATGTCATTAAGGATATTCTAGTTGATACAAATGTTTGATAGTCGTACCCAACTAGCAAGATGTACCCAACTAGCAAGATCACACATGTTTCACAATAACTAGGTTTTTTTTGCATGGTATGGGATAATCAATTCGAATGAAAATTCTAATGTAATGTAATATTCACCTAGGTCATAGTTGAGATTTTATATTTACCTTCGTGATTGTTAAGATTTCAATTAATCGGTAAACACCATATTATATGAAACCGTAATAGTTTAAATGCATTTTAAATTTGATTTATTAAATCTTTTGAAGATTAATAAAATAAAAATATAAAAATAAATGAATTTTTAGAATATAAAAATAAATCAATTGATAAGGATATAGTAGTCACAACTAGTCAAAAAGAGGTAAATTAGACATTCACGTTTGGTTTGATTATTAACGCATAATAAAAACAATCATATTAAAAATACTCATCATATGAATTATAACAAAAAAAATTAATACTAAAATATAAAATGAGATTGAATTCTTCAATACATTTATAATGAAATTAATGAAATTGGTTTGTGATTACTTAAATTAAATTTACACACATTATATTTTGTTAGTAAATAGTTTTTTTTAAAGAAAAGTTTTAAAATTTTTAAATATTTACAATTTAACAAGGAAGCTATTGAAAAGTTTCTAAAGATTGTCAAGATATAAATTTTTAATTAAAATGAAAAGAGGTACTACATAAATAATAAAAATACAACAATTTTTTTTAAGGTATCTCTTAAAAAAATTTAGAGGTAAATTCTAACTAATAAAACAAAAAATAATATTTTGATTACTTTGAAGTATTGGAATTCTTATATTAAAAAGTTTTGCGAATTTCTGGATTCCATTGATAACATTTCAACCCTCCTTAGAGTGGAAGAAGGTTTCTCATTACAAGACATTGATTTTGGGGTTAAGCTCCTAGCAATTTAAAAAGCTAAGGACATTGAAGGATACCAAGCAGAATTCTTAAAATATAGAGGGCATGTCATCATTCTTCACATCCACAAACTCTTCAATGTAGCAGTCTAGCAAGGCTTCCCTAATCAATGGGATCGTAGCCCTATTATTCTTATTTATAAAAGCGATGATAAAATAACCCCTCTAATTATCGACCATTATGACTAGCCCCCTCTTAGCCAAGATTTAAGGTATCATCCTAGTAACGAAAAACAACATATGGTTGGAAAGTGAGGTAAGCTTGCTAAAGGTCACCCATGCTTTAGAATACAACACTCTACAATGGATCACCTCATTACGTTCTAGATCATTGTGGAAGAATGTCATTATTATAAATCCAATCTCTTATGTTGCTTTGTGGACTTTAGGAAATTTTTCGATAAGGTTCCTAGAAATAACTTGTGGAACAGATTGGAAGGATTAAAGATTCCTTTCAAGTTGATAGTTAGTGTGATAAGATTATACAAAATTGTCATTTCCAAATTCAAAAACATTGAGGAGTGATGAAAATATATTAATTTTAATATTAAAGGTAAGCAATATTTTCCTCGCTCCCCTACCCTTTACATATACATAAATAAACTAGAAATGCACTTAAACATAACCAAGTTCTGAAACATCATGATAGCGACGGAAGAGAGTACAACTGGTAATAAGTTAGAGGTCACATAAATTTGTTTGTAATTCCTCTTCTATATAAAGGCAATTCGAGCTGGGGTGGAAGTATGGGAGGCATGGTGGGGCTTGAAGGCTGTCGCGACAAAAGTCTGGTTTCGATTCTTGTGTGGGAGGTGTGGCGGGTGCAAACCCCTTCAGAAAACTGCACCCTAGAAAAAATTGTACGACTGCGGTGGTGGCTTTACTCCTGTGCTGGGACCTATGCTTGCCTTCGGCTGGACCCAGCTCGAGGGTTTGATATCCAGGTGGTTTAGTGATGGCGCTCACTGGGCGGTTTGGAGAGGTTCCCTCGGTCAACAAAAAAAAAGAAAAAAGGAAATTCGAGCTCATAAAGAAGAATGCCAATTTTTTTTAAAGGGCCTCAATCGTCATACATGAGATATACGGCAATGGAGTGTGACAATTTATTACTTGAATCTTATGACATAGATTTAATGTAATAGATACTTGAAGATATCTGGAAATATTAGAAAGACATGGGGTAAATTTAGTCATGCCTTTCACAAATGTTGTTTTAAAAGTAACCATAATAATAATAAAAAGTTATTGATGAATATAATATAATAAGCTACATAAAATAATAATAATTATGTTGATAAGGTTATTTATCTTAGAATTTAGGGTGGACTATCATCTATGGTTTTTTTAGGTTGAAGGAGGATAAGACAAGTGTATGGTGTAGATCTATTTTATGATCATCGTTGAAAATTCCAAATAAAACCACTTATACTATGAAACGAGAACTCGACACAGTTCTCGTTTTTCTCTCTCCTAATTTCAGTAGCTATTTTTATCTCCGTTTCAAAAAGGGTTGATGCCAGTATCACACATTTTCATTTTGAGGCATTTTTTTGGGCCTTTGACACATCTTTATTGTAAAGTATTTTTAATTTCTATTTTCAAGTGTGTTTTTTAGAAATTTAACAAAAAACATACATTTAGAAGCTAGCTATAATGAAAAACACATGCATTTTCGAAATTTATCTTTAAAATTTAATCATAAATAATATATTTTTATGGAAAAAATAGTAAACAAATCGAGAAAAAAAAAGACATTTAAACCCATTTTTAATAGATTTTTAGTCATTTTGTATAAAAATGATACTCTTTCACATTATTTTTCATAATATTTAACCACCTAACCAATTATTATTAAAATTTAAAAAGAAAATATTTTAAAAAATTACATTGCCCCCTTCTACCCTAACCCTATCCCTACCCCCCCCACAAACTATTACAAAAGTTAAAAAAATAATTATAATGCGTCCCTTCTACCCTAACCCCCTAACAAACTATTAATAATTTTTTTTAAAAATTAAATTTAAAAAAATAATTACATATCCTACCCTAACCCCTCAACCAACCATTAATAAACATTTAAAAAAACAAAGTACATTTCCTAATGCCCTAACCCCCTACATTACCCCCCCGAAAATTACATTCCCTAATGCCCTACCCACTACCCCATTACCCCTCACACATCGTTTTAATTAAAAACAATTTAAAATCCAGCTTAAAAAAATTAAAAAATAAAAATAAAAACCTAAACTTAAAAAATAAAAAATAAAACCTAAACTTTACCAAAAAAAACAAAACAAAACACAAACTCGACTTTACAAATTAAAAAAAAAAAGACTTTACAAAAAAAAATTTAAAATTTTAAAAAATACTTTACAAAAAAAATTAAAAATTAAAAAGAAAACTAAACTTTACAAAAAAAAAAAAAAATCAAAATCAAAATTAAACAAAACCAAACTTTAAAAAAAAATTAAAAATTAAACAAAACAAAAATTAAAAATAAAAATAAAAATACCAACAAAAAAAACAAAGATCGCACCCAAAGAGGTGGGCGGATGCTGGCTCCGCTCCCTTGGGCGCCCAAAGGGCCGCCCCACGGGGCAGCTCGATGCCCGGCATCGAGCTGCCCCGTGGGGCGGCCCTTTGGGCGCCCAAACACGTTAAAAATTAAAAATTAAAAAAAAAACTTTACAAAAAATAAATTAAAAATTAAACAAATTAAAAATTAAAAAAAAACAAGTTACAAAAAAAAAATTAAAGATTCAAAAAAAACCTTTACAAAAAACAAATTAAAAATTAAAAAATACACTTTACAAAAAAAAAATTAAAAATTAAAATAAAAAACAAAACTTAAAAAAAAAAAATCAAAATGGGGGCCCAAAGAGCTCAGCCTGAGCATCGAGCTGCCGCCCGTGGGGCGGCCCTTTGGGCGCCCAAGGGGGCAGAGCTGCATCGAGCTGCCGCCCGTGGGGCGGCCTTTGGGCGCCCAAGGGGGCTGAGCTCAGCCCGATGGGCGCCCAAAGGCCGCCCCACGGGCGGCAGCTCGATGCCGGGCATCGAGCTGCCCACGGCATCGAGCTGCCGCCCGTGGGGCGGCCTTTGGGCGCCCAAGGGGGCGGAGCTCAGCCCGATGGGCGCCCAAAGGGCCGCCCCACGGGCGGCAGCTCGATGCCGGGCATCGAGCTGCCGCCCGTGGGGCGGCCCTTTGGGCGCCCATCTGGCTGAGCTCTTTGGGCCCCCATTTTGATTTTTTTTTTTTTTAAAGTTTTGTGTTTTATTTTAATTTTTAATTTTTTTTTGTAAAATGTTTTTTTTAATTTTTAATTTGTTTTTTGTAAAGGTTTTTTTTTAATCTTTAATTTTTTTTTTTAACTTGTTTTTTTTAATTTATTTTTGGTAAAGTTTTTTTTTTAATTTTTTTTTTTTTTTTGTAACTTGTTCTTTTTAATTTTTAATTTGCTTTTTAATTTATTTTTTGTAAAGTATTTTTTTTTAATTTTTAATTTGTTTTTTTTGTAAAGTCTAGATTGTTTTTTGTTATTTTTTTTTTGTAAAGTTTTGGTTTTATTTTTCATTTTTTAAATTTAGGTTTTTATTTTAATTGTTTAATTTTTTGAAGTTGGGTTTTAATTTTTTTTAGTTAAAACAATGTGTGAGGGGCAATGGGGTAACATTGGGGGGTTAACGTAGTGGGTAGGGCATTAGGAAATGTAATTTTTGGGCGGTTAAGGTAGGGGGTAACGTAGGGGGCTAGGGAATTAGGAAATGTACTTTGTTTTTTAAAATCTAATTTTTTCAAACATTTATTAATGGTTCGTTGGGGGGTTAGGGTCAGATATGTAATTTTTTTTTAAATGTAAATTTTAAAAAAAATTATTAATATGGGGCAAATGAGACAACCCTGACCATTTAAGGTAGGAGGGGCGCATTATAATTTTTTTTTTAACTTTTGTAATAGTTTGTTGGGGGTTAGGGTTAGGAATTTATTTGTTGAAAACATAAAATTTCAATTTAGGGGTTGATTTTAAGGCTTTCGTAAACAACAGTATGATATTTTTAAGCCATGGCTATATTTTTAACCCAGAGAAAAAAAAACGTTGATACTAGTATCAACACTTTTCGATTTGGGGGTTGTTTTTGGTGTTTTTTATGAAAACATGATACTGGCATCAACACTTTTTGATTTTGGGGTTGTTTTCGGTGTTTTTTATGCAAAAATATGAGTTTGTATGGCTAGAGTTCTCGTTCTTAGTATATAGTTCTCGTTTCATAGTATAAGTGGTTATAAGCAATTATAAAATAAAAGTAAATTAAAGAGTGATTTTAACTAAGGATGAGAGTTTTTTTAAATAGTTAAAGTTAAAAGAGGACATAGAGTGAGTTTAGCTTATTTCTGTTATTTAATAATCAAGAGTGAGTTCAACGTGTTCATTTCAATTATTTAATAATAAAGAGTGAGTTCAATGAATTCATTTCAATTATTTGATAAAAAAGAGGAAATTCAATGATGAGCTTAAAGGTGATATTCCAAGTTTTTTAATTGTGGAAGGGCGAGTTCCAAATTTCATTTCGATTATTTAATAACAAAGAGTGAGTCCAACCAGTTTATTTCATTTATTTAAGAATATAAAATGAGTTAACCAAGAAGCTCAAGGGCCAATTCCCAAGGTCATTTCAATTATTTAATAATAAAGAGTGAGTTCAATGAGCTCATTCAATTATTTAATAATAAAGAGTGACTTCAATGAAGAGCTTAAAGGCAATTTTTCTGAGTTTTTAAAGAGTAGAACAATGAGTTATTTCAATTATTTAATAAAAAAGGGTTTATTAAACTTCAACCTCAAGGGCCATTTCCCAAGTTCATTTTAGTTTATTTCATTTATTTAATAATAAAAAGTGAGTTGAACAATAAGCTCAAGGGAAAGCTCCTGATTTCATTTCAATTATTTAATAATAAAGACTGAGTTCAACTCTGGAGTTCATTTCAATTATTTAATAATAAAGAGTAAGTTCAACACTACTACATATATATTGGTTTTGAGACAATATTTAAGACCTTTTTTTGTGTAAATTGTATCATCTTGAGACAAAAGATTATTGTGTATTGTCTTAAATATTGTCTTTAAGTGAATGTCTTAAATTATTGTCTCTATTTGAGACAAAAAAAATATTGTATTGTCTTAATTATTGTCTCTATTTGAGACAAAAAAATCTGTATTGTCTATATTTGAGACAAAAAAAAATTGTATTGTCTTAAACAATTGTCTCTATTTGAGACAAATGTAAAATTGTATTGTCTTAAATAATGTCTTTAAGGGAGTGTCTTAAATTATTGACTATATTGTGTTTATAAATAGCCATATTGTTTCATGTTGAGACTAAAAAAATCTTTTAACCATTTAAACAAAACCAAACAAAGATTATTTTCTTAAAATTACATTACAATATGATAGGGTGGGGTGGAATCGAGCCACCAACCTTCTGCGTTATATAATGCAAATACTCTACCATTAAGCTAGCATCATTTAAATAAAAGAGAAACTAAAAACTAAAAATAAATGTACTACCTTTAGTATCATATGATGTCTTGATTGGAATGGACTGTCTAGAAAAGCATAGGGTAGTGTTAAATTGTTTTGAAAAATCTTTTACTTGCTTAAATTATTAATCTGAAATAGTAACAATAAAAGGGATTCATAGAAACACTTCAGTTAGATAGATTTATGCTTTGCAAGTTAAAAGGGTTGTTCATAAAGGATGTAAAATGTTTGTTGTGAATGTAATTAATGACGAACATTCAACTAAGGAAGATAAGTTAAAGTTGGAAGACATACCCATTCTAAAGGAATTTTTTGATGTATTCCCGGAAGAAATTCCAGGACTACCTCCGAAAAGAGAATTAGATTTCACCATTGAGCTAGTACCGGGAGAGGTACCAAACTCAAAGTCTCCTTACAGAATGAAAATTCTGGAACTTAACAAACTTAAATCACAATTAAAATAACTGATCGATAAAGATTATATAAGGCTCAGTGTGTCTTCGTGGGGAGCACCTATTATTTTTGTTAAAAAGAAGGACAGTACCTTGCGTTTATGCATAGAATACCGTCAGTTAATTGAAATGACCATTAAGAACAAATATCCCTTGCCCCACATTGATGATTTGTTCAATCAATTACGTGGTGCAACGATATTCTCTAAAATAGACTTGAGTTCTAGGTACCATCAAGTAAGAATTAAAGACGAGGACATCTTTAAGACTACTTTCAAAACCTGCTATGGGCATTACGAGTTTGTGTTATGCCTTTTGGGATAACCAATGCTCTAGCAATTTTCATGTGTCTTATGAATAATTTTTTACATCAGTACTTAGATAAGTTTGTAATTGTTTTCATTGACGACATTTTAATTTATTCAAAAACTAAAGAAGAACATGACGAACACTTAAAAATAATTTTACAAGTGTTAAGAAAACACCAACTTTACGCTAAATTCAGCAAATGTGATTTATTCAAAGATAAAATACAATCTCTAGGGCATGTGATATCCAAGGATGGAATCGCAGTAGTCCCAGACAATATCAAATCAATTAATGAATGGCCTGCCCCTTAAGACGTAACTGGTGTACGGTCTTTCATGGGAATTACAGGTTACTAGCGGAAGTTTATAGAAGGATTCTCACGAATCGTGAATCCTATAACTTCTTTGCAAAATAAGGATAAGAAATTTGTTTGGGATCAAAAGTGTGAAGAAAGTTTTAAGAAATTAAAAGAATTATTAACAACGGCACCTATTTTAAAAATAACGGACCCAAATAAGGACTTCGTTGTATCTACGGATGCATGCAACGATGGTCTTGGAGGAGTCTTAATAGAAGAGGAGCATGTAATAGCTTATGATTCTAGAAACCTAAAAATTCATGAAAAGAACTACGCTACTTACGACTTAGAGTGGGTTGTTGTGATACATGCTTTAAAGATGTGGCGCCATCATCTAATCGGAAGGAAGTTTTTAGCAATGACATATAATAAGGGTTTAAAATATTTGTTGGATCAACCAAATCTGAACGCAAGGCAAGCTAGGTGGCTAGCTTTCCTTAGTGAATATGATTTCGAGATTCAACACATTAAAGGAAAAGAAAACAAATTTGTTGATGCCTTAAGCAGAAATGCAAGACTAAATTTTGTAGCAGCAATCAACAGTTATAAAACATACTTGGAAAATCAGCTTGAAGAAGGAATAAAATTGGATGAAAATTATTTGAAATTACAACAAAGAAAGGGTTGCTGGAAATATAGCAGAAAAATTTAAAATAGATTACAGTCTAAATGAACAAAATTTAATGATGTATAAAAATAGACTGTATGTACCAAATGTACCCAAAGTTAAGCTGTTGATTTTACATGAAGTACATAAAAGTCCTTATTCAGGACATCTTGGTTACCAAAGGATGATATCCATGCTAAGGAAAGATTATTTTTGGCTAAATATGAAAAATGAGGTAGCTGAATATATTGCTAGGTGTATGGAATGTCAGCAAATAAAGGCTGAGCATCAACACCTAGTTGGATTGTTGCAACCACTACCAGTCCCAGATTGGAAGTGGGAAATAATTAGTATTTATTTTATAATAGGTTTACATAAAAATAAGAAACAAAATGATTCTATAATGGTAATTGTGGACAAGATTAGTAAAGCATCCCATTTCATACCTGTTAAAACAACTTATAAAGCTGCTAACATTGCTAAAATTTTTATGAAACAATTTTTTTCATTTTCATGGAATTCCTAAAGTCATAATTTCTGATAGAGACTCTAAATTTACGCGAAATTTCTAGAAGTCCTTGTTTAAAGGTTTAAATACTACTTTAAATTTCAGTACATTGTTTCATCCACAAACGGACAGGAAAATAGAAAGAGTAAATCAGATTCTTGAAGATATGTTAAGAATGTATGTTAGAGATCAACCAGGTAAATGGAAAGATTTTCTGCACTTAGTTGAATTCGCTTATAGTAATCATTATCAAGCTTTAGCAAAACTCAGTCCATTTGAAATATTATATGCTAGGAAACGTAATACACCTATTTCATGAAGTAATCCAATTGACAGGTTGATGTTAGGACCTGAGTTATTGAAACAAATGGAACTAACAGTGAAACAGGTACAAGGTAATTTAAAAATTGCACAAGATCGACAGAAAAGTCATGCAGATCTAAAAAGAAATCCGAAAGAGTTTTAGGTTGGTGAACATGTTTTCATCAAGGTAAAACCCAAAAAGAGCCCCTTGAAATTAAGAAGTTGTGCTAAGTTAGCACTAAGGTATTGTGGACCTTTTGAAATATTGTCGAGAGTTGGACTAGTGGCATATCAGTTGGCTTTGCCACCAAATCTTAAAGTGAATAATGTTTTCCATATTTATATTTTGAAAAAGTACATGCATGATGCTACTCATGTGATAAATTGGAATGATGTACGGGTGGAACTAGAAGGATATTTTCTGGTGGAACCGGACTGTATCCTCGATAAGAGGGAAATTTTGCTTCGGAATCACACCATTGGACAGGTAAAGGTGCAATGGAAGCACCTTAGTCCAGATGAAGCAACTTGAGAATTGAAAAGTAATATGCGGGTGGCATATCCAATTCTGTTTCGAGAAGACTTAGAGGATGATGAATAAAGCAACATCGAGGACGATGTTGAACTTAAGAGGGGTTGTTTGTCACATACCCAAAATCTGAACATTTTATGTTATGAGAAAAACATTATGTTATATGTTATTGTAAAGTTTTTATGATTATTGACCAAGTGGGGTTAAGGATGACTGTAATTAATTTCCCAAATATTTCATTTTTAATAAATAAAAGAGGAGACAAATATCCCAAGGAGACTGTTGAAAGACTGTTCACTGACCCACTAGGAGGAATGAACTAGGGTGGAGAGCAAATTGACACTTGGAAGCATCATTAATACACCTCTAGCTATTGCAAGTGACAACTTCCCTACATTTATGGTCATATTACCCAAGAAAGTTGAACGGAGCACGTGGCTCAATAATTGTAAAACTGACCAAAGACCTAGGTAATCTATTACACCCATAAAATTGGAGCAAGAGGCTAATCAAGTTTACCTTGTGATAATTCTGAAAGACATAAGAGATTCAATGAGGGGAAAGGTAGACGGATTGGCTGAGATAAGACTGTTAATTTGAGTTAATACTGCTTTATGTAGAACTCAATATTGCTGAAAAGCAGAAGTCTCATTCTAGAGTATTGTCAACATCACTGCTGAGTTGCAGAGGATAACATTTGCCTCCACACAGCATCTTCATCCTAGCAGTTTAGTGAACAGGCTTGGGGGTCCTAAGGCAAGTGATTTGGCTGTCTTCAGGAGTAGGTTTGGAGGAACGAGCTCCCTTGGGTGTTTGTTTCCCTCTTCAATTTCAGGTTCTTATTGTCTTACTGTTTTATTTTACTATACATCTATTTCTGAAATTGTTTAAGTATATTAGGAGCTACAGATTTGTTTCAGCTAGTCTAGAAGATAATTATAAATGTGATTATGTACTGTGATGGAAGAAATAGATTAGAAATTTAGTATGATTGAATAAAATACTTATCTGTATTTTTCCACACACATTAAGTGTCGTACTCTAGTACAGAGAAGTTAAAATTATGAATAGATTAGAATGATTGTTTATCATAGGCATAAACTATTTTATAAAGATATGTGTCAATAAAACTATTCTATTTTATATGCAATAAAATATTACTTATTTATAAACAAAACCATATCTTGTAAACATTACTAGGTGGGCTAATTTTTAGGAATTATCCCTCATACTGAATAACATTATATAACATTTCAATGTTTTATATAGAAGTAATAATCTTCAAATCTAGTTTACTCTCAGAATAAAACTAGGATACACACTTAGTAATATTTATTTTTATAATGTGGATATTAAACAGTATTAATGTAAGAACTGGTAACAAAATACCATTTAACTAGGTACTGAAACTCTATTGAGTTTAACCCTTAGTATGTGCTAAGTTCTATCTCAAAACCCTAGCAGCATCATCTTTCAAAATATAGGTTAATATATTTAATAAAACCAAATCGAATACTCAGTTCTGATAATTGTATTACACAAATAATAGTTGAAACATTTCTAGAGTAAAAACCCTGTACTTCGCACAAGTTTCAGAACTAACAACAAGATTTTATGGAGCCTACTAGAGTCGTAGATCTGACAATCATCATAACACACTATATAATCTCACAGTTTCAATATATGTATTTTTGTAGTTTTAAAATATGCCGACGCGTA
This sequence comes from Larix kaempferi, assembly GCA_027924585.1. NCBI lineage: Eukaryota > Viridiplantae > Streptophyta > Pinopsida > Pinales > Pinaceae > Larix > Larix kaempferi. The sequence continues at coordinate 2,345,354 of BSBM01001009.1, read as the reverse complement.
ATGCTTTCTGGAGAAATTATACTTTTCGAATAACAATCACCTCTAATAATATATATAAGGGTTCATACAAGCTGAACAACTTTAAGTCAAAAGCTTGTACATATTCACAAGTCGTAAGACTATAGAAAACAATATATAAGAGTTCCAGAACCAGTTAATATTACAACAATCGAATTCGGTTACACTCATTACAAATAACACATAAAAGTCCAGGGATCGAGCCATGACTCGCCCAGACTTGGATTTTAAAACTTTATCTCTCAAACTTTAAACTTAAACTCGTAAAATGTGACCAAGGTTCAAACCCTGTAAGTCTTTCAAAACATTGAATCACAACCCTTTTTCCAAGTATTCAGGGTTAGGGTATTAACCCTATATATATATTTTATAACTGGAAATATTACAAATGACCACATAAAACATTATTGCCAACAGAGTCAAAAGACGGGCTTAGCCCTAAACACTTGTAGATTTTATCAAAATCTATCCATATTAAAATGACGAGAATGCCAAGAGCATTCCTCTAAATATTGAATCAAACCATAATTTGAAATTTGAAAACCATTTTTATTAATCCATGAAATTCTTTACAGAACAGTATTTAATGGAAGCATTGGGGAAACCAACGCAAGCCAAGGCTTGGAGGTTTAGCCTTCTTAGTTACAAAATGCCATATTGCTTCTAAGATTTAAAAACAAACTGCAAAGAACAAAGACCGGTGAAACCTTCATCTCAGCAAAGCTACTGTCGGGATTCGTTTACCTATTTCATCATTCATAACAAAGTTACGACTCTGGCTTGCTAAAGAATCACCGAGGCTTACCAGTGCCTTTTTTCAAAGCCATGATGGAGTAGCTTCCTAGAGAGTTAGTAGAAAACCCAACAAAGCTGTAACCCTGTCACTCCACAGTAAACACAAACAAAATCAAAGTTAGCAACAATTTTTAAAGAATGATAATAGCAACGAACTATACCGTGCTGTAGGTCAAGGGTTTACCTATGGAAGGTGCCATTCAACCTAGATCCCAACTGTAACAGTTCAAACCACCATCGAAACCCTGAAACATCATATGAAGCACTCAAACCCTACCATCTCGGGAGGTTGTCGGCCTCCACCACCTGTTTTGCTTAATGAAAAGAGCTAGCGAGGGTTTGGTAGCCATTCAAAACGCGGTTAGGGTTTATCCCAAAACCCAAGGTCGTCACGTGAAGCAACAACCACGGAGTTTCCAGTTAGGCATTCCACCATAGCTCCATTTAATTCAGCATTTAAGTGTTAACCTATCAACATGCCAACGAAGAACTCCACTAAGAGTTCATACGTTGAAAAACTATGCATAGTATAGATCACATTTTCTCATGATCTCATTATATCCCAAAGTTTATTCATGTTCACGTTATAAGAGTTTAAATCGTGGCCAAGGATTAATACCCTGCCACATATAAATAATTCACATATAAGAACTTTATAACATTTGAGATTCGACCATATGGTATTAAACTATGATCACATCATAATAATAATTAAAACAAAAATTGGAATTGCTAACTTGTTGGTAACCCTTATTGCTAACCAATATCAAACCATACATAATGAACATTATAACAAGTTCAAGCTAAAAGATATATAGATATATATATTTTTAAAATGTATATAAATGTCATTAAAATGAAAATAGCAACATAGCTAGGGTAAGTCTTGCCCTAGGTTTTCAAGTAGGATTTCTCATGTGTGTCGTTAATATCAAAGTATAGGGTAATTACAACAAACTAATTAACGTATAGTAATTTGATCTTCAACTGAAGATAACACTCTCATTTGCAAATTTGTACAATAGTAGTAAGAGCATTAGCTATGAAAATAGCTAAGTAAGCCTTGGGGTATCCATAGGACCCCTTCATCAAAATAAAATAACAGGTTAGTAAGTATAAAGCAGTTTTATGTCAAGTTAAAAAGACCGGATTAAATGTTGATCCATAAATAAGTCGAAAGAATAATGTTGTATATAAATTAAACACAGATAAGAGACAATCATATATAAGATAAAACTACCTCATAAGTTATTACATAATTCCGACGGTAGCGACATAGACATTTATGTCATTACGACATTCAAAATGAATTACAATGATGCATAATTAAATACAAGACGACGTCATAAATATGAGAGAATATTTCTTATTGAGACACCTGTCATTAAAAGTATCTTCCGCGTAACAAATAAATAGCATTTATACTGTTCAATTTTTTTTTTAATGTTAGTGAAATTTAGGGATGTTACAGAGGGAGGATGATTGGGTAGAGTGGAAGAGAGGGGGGGGATTGGGTGGATAGGAAGAGAATGGGGGTGGGCTTATATAGCGGGGCGACGTTTAGGGAGAGATAGATACAAATTAAGGTGTAAAAACAACGCGTCCACGCTATAACGCCTGAGCGCATCTACATGTGCACACACAGAAACGTGTGCGCACATGCGTGTCTGGATTCAAATTGTTTTTGATGCTCTTGTAGGTTTGGTATTAGCTTCGGATTGCCAAACCTTGAGGCTCAGTCTGATTTATAGCAGAACACACCAATTTTTGTAACTTCATGTTTTTCATGCTTAGTTCCGCATATGCTCCACTTGTGCACTACTGATGAAATTGCACACACATGTCAAGCTCTGTGTGCAGATTCTAACTATATATTTTTTTAATAGATCTGTTATTTTTTTATATTTTTAATTCATTTTTAACTGCACTTGAATGTCAAACTTGTTAAAAACATAGGTCGTTTATTTGGCCTATAAATTTTGATTGGCTTACCTATTTTGAGAACAGAAAAGAACCTGCACAAGAGTATAAAAATACCTACAAGCTAAAAAAAAAAATTGATTATGTTCAGACCATGATATGGTGGACCAACACTCGACCATGTCATTTTAAGGCTTCACTAACTTTCGTAACTTAAAAAAAATATAAAATTAAATTTTCAAATTTTGGAAAAATAACCCTACACAAGATTCTTCTGTTGACTACGCCTCTACATATTGTTTTCCTCATAAATTGACAATTTACATAACAAACCGGTGGACCAACAAAAACATATGCATTTTGTTTTAGAGAAAAAATAACGTACCAATCTTAAAATAATGACATTTTGGGGTCGTTATACCACTTTTACATAAATGAAAGTTATATATTCCGGAAGGTGATCTCTTTTTTCTACGTTTCATTTTTTTACACCTACTTATAAAAACTTTTGTAGTTACCTCTAATAATTCATTTTAATGATAATATTTTTGTTTTTCCAGCTTGCCATTGCAACTAACGTGTCATAAGTGGGTATCATTACCTTGCACCAGCCCTATAACTTTCATGGTCAATAGTCCATTTATTTATATACTAAGTCCATGTATTCATGCCTTATGTTGCGCTTCAACAAATGCATATTGTAACATCTCATTCATTTAGATGTTGGATATAACTCTTCTCTCATATATTCATTTCATGTGAATGCATTGCAGAGGAATGATCAGAAAGTGTTGCGATGGAAGGAAACAACAATGGACATCTATGACGACATGTTTGTGTCGGGATGGCAGAAAACCAATCCATGTTTATTCTTGTTCACTATATTGTTTGGAGGATATGTTGTATTGGCGCTTCTAGATGGAGAATGATACTAGAGAAATGAGCAATTATTCATTCATTAGGGATGCTTACCTCCTATAAAGAGAACACAATAAAGAAATTGGATATTGGGTGATTGTATCCATCCTGTGTCATCTTTCTGTTCCATCCTTCTTGTTAAAGAGTGGGGCTTATCTGCAGACATCGATGGGATATTTAAGCAAATTTCAGGTTTGAGGATCGATCCTTTTGCTTTATGTAATTACGCTTTAGCATTAGTTCGAATGGGTGTGCCGGTTCCTGCACGTGATCAGTCCTAATATAATAAATGAGATACATCATTCATTAGGTATAGGTTATTCAAAACCAAGTATTTATTACGTGCAAGCAGGCACCCCCACTCTTTCTATCGTTAATTTTATTCATCTCAGTTGATATGTTTTTTTTTATATTATTCGGTAGATGGAAGTATCAGTTATATAATGCTTGATTTGTTGTTCTGTTCGCAGCAATAAACTGTTCATTGATTCAAAGGGCCACCACAACATAAGAATCGTGGATCATCTAGTTCATGGATATTAAGGCCAAATCGTGTTGAAAGATTGTAACTTCTAAGAATATTCTATTTGTAGTTTATCTGGAGATGTTGCATTCCTCCACCAGGACTTTATTGTATATCCAGAGATGTTTATTCCTCCATCGAGATGTGGTAACTTGGGTTATTAGACCTCCCTAGTGGGGTTGGCCTAGAGTCAGTTGTAATGGGGTGTTTAGTCCCCTAGTGGGGTCGGCCCAGTCAACATTATGTTGAGTGGTTAAGTTGTTGGGGCCGACCTAGTTAGGGTTAAAAGTCAAGTGAAGTAAAGTATAAATAGAGGAGGTGTGTTCCTCATTTAACACACTCACTCATTCACTTGTGAACTCGCATAGGAGAGAGAGAGATCTGCAAAGGAGGAGAAGGAGCTCTTATTTGGGGATTACATCTTTGTATTTGTTGGTCATCTATATTGAGGAATATTTGTTGGGTTTTCTACCCCATGAGGGTTTCCTAGGATAAATCGTGTCTCTTGTGTTTATGTTGTGCTTGTTCTTTCAGTGACCATGTATATGCTATTGTTGTGAAATAAAATGGAATACTGATTTTAGATATCTTAGCATATTGAATCTTAACATGGTATCAGAGATAACTTGAAGGAAGGAAATGTATGGCACTTACAACACTTTTTTCACTTGTGACAATTTGAAAGTTAGGGTTAGGGTTTTGTATAGAAAAACCTAGTCATCGTGGAACTTTTTCTATAAATCCATTTTGGAAAATGTTCAGGGTCTGAAAATTGGACAGGATGAAGATGAAATTTTCCTGTACCTTGTGTCCGAAGTTAAGCCTTATATTCGTTGTAATGTCTGAGATATGATCCGTACAAGTTAGGTTTTTTTCCTCTTCTAGAATGTAGTCCTAAACAGGTGACCTAAGGAAAAAGGTCATATCGTGGGATTGGAAGATCCAAATGGAGTTCTGTAAAACGTTTCAATTAGGGCATGGACTGTAGTTTCACAGGTCCTATTTGTAGAGTCCGAAGTTGAAACAATGAAATATGGCACTCCGTACAAGTTCGCTATGTTGTTTCATCCCTTAAACAATTTATGTTGGGAAACTAAGCATATATCTCTGATGGAGAATCCAATAAAGCTCAAACCTATGGGGTTGGAAACATGACTGATCAGGATACCTCAGGCCTAAGTTTTAGACCCTGCAGATCCGAAATTTCAGAGATGCACCAGAAACAATATGGCACATCTAAAATGACTCAATGGAGGAAATCAAAGAAAAGGAGGAAGAAGCTCTCACATAGGGTTTTCAGTTTTTAGGTATGGAAGGACCTGATACACTGTTGGAGACACCTGATGCAACATTGGAAACTTTGATGATGGATTTTGAATCCATTCATCATAGATATTAATCCTCCATCAAAATGTTGTGGGAAGAAGGAGATTGAAGATTTGGGTTTCCAAGTAAGAAGAAACCCTAGCAAAGTTGGGAGACTCATAGGGAAACAATGAAGGAGGTTTAAATGGAACTGCTATTATATCATCCTAGCACCATGAACATATATAAGATGTTTACAAGTGATCTACCTTGGATGGTTAGGGTTTTACCCTTATAGAGAAGACTACTCGACAGGTATGTCTTGAGAAGATACAGGTATGTTTTGAAATATGTTTCATGATTAAGTTCATAATATGTTTGTCTTCATATTATTGAGGTTAGTACAATCATGATTAATTTTAGATTGTCTGATCACCTTAGTAAAAGTATGAATGCATGTGAATGATAGAAGACATTCATTGATTAGGGTTATGACACTTATGATTGTACTAATGCACTTGTGGTGTTGTATGAGGATGATGTTGTCTGCTAACATGAAAGGTACATCAAGAAAGACAAATCAAGTTCTATGACCATGATGAAATGAAGACAAAGACTCATCCATAGTCTTTGATCACATAGAAGCTCTACTTACGAGAATGGATAGAAGTTCAAAGACATATAATCATGATGCTATCATAAAGAGAAAATAGAGATCAAGTGGGAGGTAGCCACACAAACATAAAAGATAAGTATTTGAGTTGTTATTTGAATCTCTGAATAGTTAATGATATTGCTCGTAATAGTTGTATGCATATTTGTATTCTAGAATATATCATGCATCATGTAAGCATTCATATAGCATTGAACAGTATACTACTAATATGTATATGATGGGTAAGTTGGATAAACATTCCATTGTTGCTTGTCTAGAATGAAACCTCTTTGCTGACATGCTGAGAGTTGTGCACGCTCTTGATAGTATGTTATGGTAGAGATGGAAGGAATCTAGATAGCCACTGTATGGATACAAGATATGGAAAGTGTTGTGCCAAAGTATTGGTCAATATAGTTGCATAACAATGTGAATCATATAAGTATGCATAATAGGTTTTCATGTCAACATGATTTGTTGATTATGAAGTATTACTAATCATGTAATTAACTTTGATTTGTAGGAAAGATCTTGTGCTCTGATCTACAAAACAAGGATGATGAACACCTGTTCCAAAGAAAAAGTGATTGATGTTCAACAAAAAGACTTACAAATCTTGAATGTGCTATAGAAGGCTCATGGCTAGAGGATTCTCTTAGAAAGAGGGAGAGAATCATGACGAGATGTTTTCTCCAAGTGACTAGACAAGAACATTCTCTTAAATGGTGTAATTGAAGAAGAAGTGTGAATCAAGCAAACTCCCATAATTGGATAGAGAATGACATGATTGAAGAAAGATCTGTATGGGTACCCAGGATCGATAGTCATTTGATGAGCTTAATGATCACAATGGGTGATGCGTATTTCAACCCTTGCTACAAGGTTGAAGATGGTTTCTATATACAGATGACATTCTTATCTTAGATGTATGCAAGAAGGAACTCACCACAGAGTTCGAATGATATTGAGGCTCATATCAGTAGACCCATCTGACGGGAGATGGCATGGATAGATATGCAAAAGATCACTCAATGCAGAGTGTGAATGATGTTCAGTCATAAAGGGAGAATTGATAGATTCTTGACAAGCTTGGGATTTACCAAAAGTAAAGCTGATCCTAACCTTTACCTTAAGGTTATGGATGATGAAACTGTCATACTATTACTGTATGCGGATGATCTCTTTCTGACAGGAAATGAGAAACAGATCATGGAAATCAAGAAGAAGATAGCTCCAGAATTTGAGATGAAAGATATCGGATTGATGCATTACTTCCTAGGTCTGGAAGTATGGAAAGGCTTAGAAGGAATCTTTCTCAACCAGAAAAGGTATGTTGTGGAAATATTGAAAAGATTTGATATGTTGGAATGTAAATCCATGGCCACTCCCATGGATTCCAACTTGAAGTTGTTGGTTTATGAATCGTCAGAATTGGTGGATGTAACTCAGTACAGACGAATTATTGGGTAATTGATGTATCTGACGAATACCATGCCAGATATATGCTTTGCTATGAACACCTTGAGTCAGTATCTAGTAGAACCTAGATGTGTTCACCTGATAGCTGCAAAGCATGTGATAAGGTACCTAAAGGGTACGATAGACTTTGGTCTATATTATCTTGGAGATCATGATTTCAGATTGTGTGGCTACACAGATGTTGATTGGGATGGAAGTGTATGAGATAGGAAGAGCACATCGGGCAGATGTTATTTCCTAAAATATGCCATGATCCCGTGGTTTAGCAGGAAGCAGTCTAGTGTGACTCTCAGCACAGCTGAAGCAGAATATATAGCTGCTTGCTCTGCTAGTTGTGAAGCAATATGGCTTCAGAAATTGTTATAAGGATTGTTTGACTTAGAGATGGACCCCACTGTGATCCTATGTGACAACCAGAGTTGTATCAAGATGATAGAGAATCCAATGTTCCATGATAAGTCAAAACACATAGAGATCCGATATTTTTATATACGGGATATGGTGCAGAAAGGAGCTATCAATCTCGAGTATGAGAGCACTGATGAACAAGTTGCTGATATATTGACCAAACCTCTGTCTCGAGTAAAGTTTGAGTATTTCCGATACAAGCTTGGTGTCATTCAGAAAGACCCTCCTCAAAAGGGGGATTGATATGGTCGATGATGATATTTGGATACTGGTATCGATGCGGATACCTATATCAATGATGAGGATACTTGTATTGATATGGATACTTGTATCGATGATGGGGATACTTGTGTCGATGATGAGGATACTTGTATCGATGATGAGGATACATGTATTGATATGGATACTTGTATCGATGATGAGGATACTTGTATCGATGATGAGGATACATGTATCGATGATGAGGATACTATATCAATGATGAGGATATTGTGTCGATGATGTGGATACTTGTATCAATGATAAGGAAACCTATATCGATGATGAGGTTACCTATTCCAACGATGAGGTCAGTAATGAGGTTACCTATCTCGATGATGAGGTCGATGAGAGGTCCTTAGACTTAGTCTAATTTGACGAGTGGATTGTATCATTCGTGGACACAAGTCCTAAAGGAATCTATAGACTCTTGTCTTCGAGAAAGATGTTGGTGAATGATGTAATGTGCGCTCCTAGAATTCTCAACATAGCAGTGGGTGATCATTCACGGACACCCATAATGATGTAATGTTCGCTCCTAGACTGCTCATTGCAGTAGTAGGTGATCATTCACAGGTTGTAAATCCTAGATTTGATCTAGGTCACACCCCAATTGAAATAGTATTGGCTCTGTGGTTGTAAATCCTAGATTCGATCTAGGTCACACCCCAATTGAAATAGTAGTGGCTCTGTGGTTGACTGGAATGATGTAATGTGCGCTCTTGGACTGATCAGTGTAGCAGTAGGTGATCATTCGCAGGTCCTGTAATGATGTAATGTTCTCTCATGGACTACTCATTGCAGCAGCAGGTGATCATTCACAGGTTGTAAAAATCCTAGATTTAATCTAGGTCACATCCAATATGAAAAAGGACTGGCACTGTGGTCGGGATTGCATCGTCCCTAGACATGTTGAGGTGTATTAAATTGATAAGGATTGATCATCTTGTAAGTAGATCAGGATTGCATCGTCCCTAGACATGTTAAGGTGTCTTAAGTTGATAGGGATTGATCACCCCATAAGAAGATTTGGATTGCATCATCCCTAGACATGATATGGTGTCTTAAATTGACAGGGATTGATCATCCCTTAATTGGATCAGGATTGTATCATCCTTGGACTTATGTCCTAAAGTGAGAGGGATTGAGCATCCCGTAATTGGATCAGGATTGTATCATCCTTGGACTTATGTCCTAAAGTGAGAGGGATTGATCATCCTGTAATTGGATCAGGATTGTATCATCCTTTGACTTATGCCCTAAAGTGAGAGGGTTTGATCATCCCCTAATTGGATCATGTGTGTTGCATATTATGATGTTGTTGATCAAGAGATCCAAACAATGAGGAACTTGATCAAGAGATCCAGATGATGTTGTTGATCGGGAGATCCAAATGATGAGGCTGTTGATCGAGAGATCCAGATGATGTCGTTGATCGAGAGATCCAGATGATGATGCTGTTGATGGGGAGATCCAGATGATGATGTTATTGATTAAGAGGTCCAAATGATGTTTTTGATCGAGAGATCCAGATGATGCTGTTGATCAGAGATCCAGACGATGAGGCTATTGATCAAGAGATCCAAATGATGATGTTGATCGGAAGATCTAGATGATGATACATACTATCTGTACTAACGATGATGATGATCCAATGTTGGTTATGTTCCAGTAACTGCTTGAGTTACTGATGATGATTGAAGAAAGCTTCCAATGATTTATAGTTGTATCATGTATGATGTTGATCACTCCTTGCTCCTGCAGATGTTGTTAGAATATCCTTCTTGTTAAGCGGGAGTGTTGAAATATTGTAACTTCTAAGAATATTCTATTTGTACTTTATCCGTAGATGTTTCATTCCTCCACCGGGACTTTATTGTATATCTGGAGATGATTATTCCTCCATCGAGATGTGGTAATTTGGGTTATTAGACTTCCTTAGTGGGGTCGGCCCATATTCAGTTGTAATGGGGTGTTTAAGTCCCCTAGTGGGGTCGGCCCAGTCAGCATTATGTTGAGTGGTTAAGTTGGGGCCGACCTAGTTAGAGTTAAAAGTCAAGGGAAGTAAAGTATAAATAGAGGAGGTGTGTTCCTCATTTAACACACTCACTCATTCACTTGCGAACTCGCATAGGAGAGAGAGAGATCTGCAAAGGAGGAGAAGGAGCTCTTATTTGGGGATTACATATTTGTATTTGTTGGTCATCTATATTGAGGAAGCTTTCGCGGGTTTTCTACCCCATGAGGGTTTCCCAGGATAAATTGTGTCTCTTGTGTTTATGATGTGCTTGTTGTTCTTTCAATGATCCTCTATATGCTATTGTTGTGAAATCAAATGAAATACTGATGTTATCTATCTTAGCATATTAAATCTTAACAAATTGCACCCAATAGTAACATTGTAGCCATAATGGAGATATATCTATTTAGGCATTTCTCTCATAAAAATGATTCTATGTTAGCATAATGTTTTTATTTTCATGTTTTTTGATAAATGTAGTAAAGCTAGACAAAGTAGTTGTAGACATCCAAGAAAGTTAAAACTAGTGGGATGCTGGGCTAGCAAGCTAATAGGCAGAACAAAAATGTCATGCCAACTTCAATTGTGGGTTAGAGAAGTCATTTATTTTAAAATCTCGGTCATATTAGTAATTACAAAGTAGACCCATTAATGAATGTTAAAGAACAATGGTATTAGGTGTTATTGAATATTAATGGTATTTCTTTGGTTGTTTCTTTTAACATATTTCTTTGGTTAAGTTGAGAGTCCAATGTTATGTGCCTATTAAAATATGCTTCACATCTAGTTTCATTATATTATAAGAGAAGTTGTATGGTCAAAGAAGATGCATTTACATCTAGTTTTATTATATTGAAAAATAAATTCAAAATATTATTTTGTGAATCTCACTCCTCCATCATGACCAAAATGTTGTATTGGTCATTGTTACTTCATTATATTGAAAATGAAATTCAAAATATTATTTTGTGGATCCCACTCCTCCATCATAACCAAAACGTATTGGTCATTGTTAATTCATTTTTGGTTTTTTATTTCATATTTAAATTAATCTATTTATGTATATATATGTTTGTGTGTATGTATAACCTATTATTATTTAGTTGTGAGTTGTGTGAGTGAGGAGAATTATTACTTGTTAATGTTGGTTGACTTGTCAAGATTATTCATTAAAACAACTTAATAGCAATTTTGTATCTCTTATGGTTGTTAGTGAGTCTAGACCCAAATGGGAAAGCATATGTTACTCCTATTTAGAATTTAAGTGAATCATGCATTTTTTTTTTTATGTTAGTTAAGCAAAACAATTAAAACAATATTCATTAAATAATAAAAATTAGATAACACATGTTTGGTAAGAATTATAATTTGAAAACTAAAAGTAACATCATGAGATGAACATGTTATACTCTCAAAACATAGAGTAACATCATGAGTAAATTAGATAGCATATGTTTGGTAAGGGTTATAATCTCAAAACTGAAAGTAACATCATGAAAGGAACATGTTATACTCTCAAAACATAGAGTAACATCATGAGAGGAACATGTTGTACTCTCAAAACATAGAGTAACATCATGAGTAAATTAGATAGCATATGTTTGGTAAGGGTTATAATCTCAAAAATTAGAGTAACATCATGAGAGGAAAGGATTATACTCTCAAAAGGTAGAGTAACATCATGAGAAATGGAAAAGTAATGTATATGCATGTAGTTTTGTGGCTTGCGGATAACAATCTCCATGAGAATTGCATTGTGGTTTATATGGGAAACAATCTCCATGTGAAATGTATTGTGGTTCAAGTAGGCATAAATATTTATAAAAAATTAGCTAAAATATTATTTAACTCTTATTGTGCTCACTTCTTAATCAGAGCTCTAAACAATACAAATATTCTTTTTTATATGAAGTTGGGGGATGCTAGCTCAATGGTAGAGCATTTAGGTTGGTGGTTCTATTCCATGGTATCCTTTCATAAATATTTGCAATCTATATAGTTTCTAGAGAGACAAAAATGATATAGTAAAATAATGGTAGATACAAGAGAAATTTGATCATTTATAAAGAAAATATAGTTTATAATTAACTTATTTTATATTATTTTATAGAAACAATATTTTAAGACAATATTTTAAGATTAATAAAGACAATATTTAAGACTTGATACATAATCATGTAAGTTGTGTAATCATTGCCATTGATTACAACCTTCTGTTATTAGGTTGCATAGCGATATGTGGTTCCATTGGCACAGGTTGAAGCATGGTTCTCATGAGGAAATTCTTAGTTTCCTTGTCGGCAAAGCTGTAGCCATCTAGATCTTTGTAGAGGTGGTGAATAGCTCTAGTTATCTCATAAGCATGTTTCTTGGAAGAAATGGGAACATTGCTGTCGGGTCGGAGGAATTCCCAGTTTAATTCTTTGATTGTATCGTCTATCATAGTGTTGATATGATTGAGAGCATCCTCCTCTGTTGATCCAGGATTGTCTTTCATATAGCAGCTTATAGACGAAGCTTCCTCTCCACGGGCCATTTCCACCTGCATTGGTCACGACAATCTCATCTCATCCAAGAAAAACAACCAAAATCAAACCAGTGTAAATATATTGTAATGTATATTCTTTGTATTATTAAAAAAGGTTTTCTTTTTACATTGCAGAAAAAAATAATATAAATGTATTGATGTGATACCTTGTAGGTCCGTGTGTCACCTCTTAATCTCAGCATGGACCAGGCCAATTCATTGAACCTTGATGGAAAATCAATTTTCTCGAGAATGTCATGAGGGAGCGTTATGTCCAAGGTCAGGATGGGTTGCAATGTCGCTACACGATAACCAAAACTAACCTTGGCGTTGTTGAAGTACTCTTCAAATGTAGGCATATAATTACTAGCGATCCACTCAGCTTCTTGCATAACCGCATTTAACTGAGCCTCCCACTACAGGCACAAAGCAAAAGTTAACACCACCCACTCATATCTTTAGCCACTTGGTAACATTCTCTAAATAAAATGAATGGATGAAATCATGAAATTAGGTATAAGTGAGCTAAAGATTTATTTATTGTGAATACAGCTTTTCTCGCATAGTTGAGCGTGTCTCGGCCTTGCATCTTCTCCGCCTCTCGCGCCATTTCATTAACAGCTTCATAAAGCACCATGTATACTCCTTTCATTGATTCTGGAAGTCTTTCTGTCGCCGACGGATCCCATCTGAGCAGTTACATAGATTTTAGTCAGTTTGTTCCTGCATAGACATTTGAATTTAAAAGATTGAAACTATTAAACCTAATTCAAGTTAAGCTGATCATGGCCACCTCCTAACAGCTTCTGTGAAGAGTTGGAGCTCTTTAATTGTTCCGTAAGTGTCGTAGATATCGTCCAGAACCGTTGCAATGTGACACGACTTTGCAAAACCTAACCTAAATGCGGAATGTTTGGGGTCAAGGTCAATACAAGATGCCAAACAGTAAAATTCCACATGGCGATGCCGAACGAAGGTCAGTTTAGGCAAACCCGAATCTGTCCGCCATCTACACACGATAAAATTCATAGATGTTATATCGCCGAATTTTAGGTCACAAAAATGCTTGTCTTTGAAGAATATAATCATGTAAATGACAGTGATAGAGTTTATCATCACGTGGAAAGACATTGCAACTCTCTCAGTTGTATGGAGTTAAATATATTAAACTCCAACTTTGCCAGTTCCAACAGTTTCTCAGTATTGATACATGGCGTTGATATATACAGACTGTCTTGTCCAAATACATCGATATAATTCCTTGCTTCCAGTCTAGGCAAATTTGTTTGCCAGCCATATTCAAGGAGGTACTCTATCTGTTCACCAAAATAGTGACAGCAAATAAAATAATCAGAGAGAGAGAGGGGCCAAAACAAATAAATATGATATCGTGCATATTAGAGAAAGCTTAATATTAGACTTTCTTCACCTCTCGCGAGAGATGGGAGACCGGTATATTCTGTAGGGCTTCTTTTAGATGTTTTCTAGTGAAGATTTGAGCCTCTTCCATAATCTTCTTCCCGGGAAAGGCAACGACTGATGCGCGAAATAGATTCAGGATGCCTCGGATTTCACCCTTCCCCTCTGTTTTATGGGCAAAACAGGCAAACTGGCCGTTTTCGCTTTTGAAATTTTCCAACACATCTGAAAAACATTTATCCAATATGCACATTTATTAAATTAATTAATCGAACAAAATTATCATCAAAAGTATATAAACAAAGGAATGAAGAAGTTATAATCTTCTTCAAATAGTTTTAGATTTGTAAATTAAAATAAAGTATTTGAAAATATTATTTAGTATTTTTAATATTTCAATATCATCATATTATTAATATGAAAGAGTAAACACAGTTTGATAAAAAAATAAGTTGAAATGAAAAGAAAATATATAAATATTGGCAGGATGGATTATATATATTACAATAATAGTTATTTAGGTTAGGAAATTAAAATTAAATAAATTAAATTTTAATTAAATTTATGATGATAATGATAATTATAAACATCCACTTAGACCAACTTTGGTCTATGGAACTTTAAAAAGGGTATTATTTGGTTTGCTTTAAAATTATATTTCTATGTTCAAAAAGCTTGACATCAAGTTTTCCCACCTCACTTTAGTTTTGGCAATTAAGGAAGTTAGAAAGGTTTGTATTATAGCAAATACTATGAAAGGAGTGCACTCTAAAAGAAAGTGAGTTTCATCCTCAACACTTGTTTACTCACCAGCTCATCCCTTTAGACACATACCCCTATTGACCAAATTTCCTATCACTCTAGCCTCCAAAACCCTATAAAACCCAAATGGGTACCAAATATAACTTGTCCTCCTCCAAAAAAAAACATACCAAAATCCCTAAAGAGGGTCAAATTTTCCCAGAAATTAAAATAATTGGAAATAAACTCAAAAAGAAAATATAAAAGAGGAAAAAGAGAGACAAAAACCCTAAAAAGCCCTAAAACCCTAACCTAAATCTATAAAAGGGATGGAAACCCTTCATTTCAAAAAACCCACCACCCTCTGGAATTTCTATGAAGACATAGTCATCAACTTTTGAGCTTGAACCTCCCATTAGACGGAAGCTTTAGCCATTTTGGAGGAGAATAAGGAACTAAGGAGCTTTGGAGCACTTAGCACACCTAATGTACCACCGTAAGAGCTTCATCAACCTCATTTTTTGAGGTAAATTCTTTGCAAGCCGAAACTTGCCTGTTAATACAAAAATTGATAGATCCTTTATCATATTTCGATGGAAGTCTGTTATTCTCTATATTAGTTTATATATTTTCTGTTATGCACATGCTAAATTATTAGTTTTTTATCATTTTCCATTACCCTTTTGCATGAGCAGAGGTAAAAACCCATGCTACAACGCTAATGACCTCCTTATAGCCTTGCTTAACTCTTTAAAATGAACTTAGTTTTTACAACTTTATTGTCTTTTACAATATTTCATTTTAATTTATTTTTTAAATAGCAATTTCAATTATTTACATTATTATTAGTTAACAATACATATCAAACAAAAATTTGACAACATTATGAACAAACATGAAAACATTCAAATGACAAACTTGACAACATCTCCTCGACACTCAGTACTCTCAAATTTGAAAAAAAATAAATAGATCAATAATCCCAAAACGCCAAACTGAAGTAATAATATTTTGAATGCAAAACATCTTCACCTGACGATACAGTGTATCCGTGCAGTCGAAGAGTTCGGAGGGCCAAAGAAGTTGAGCTGAGGTCGGGTAAAAGAGAGTCTCTGTCACACCCAATGCCTTTTTCGTTCCAACAACTGTGCGCAGTCAATTTAACGCATTGATTAGCATGGAGATGTAAATAGATTTTGTTTAATATACAGTAAAGTATGTATATGTTAAACGTTTTACAATTTAGATTTGTCTGTAACTCTTTTTTCAAGGTTTAAATAGAATTTTTGTTGTTGAAGATTTACTTAAACATCCAAATTATTAATTTCAACAAATGTAAAAATATTAAACATCCAAATTATCAGTTTCCACAAATGTAAAAAAACATTAAATATAACAATATGCATCCTAACAGCTAATGAAGCAACAATGTATTTAACACTAGATAGTGTGACCTGATATAGAAAAAAAATGTAAATTCTGTCTATGTCTCAACAAGAACAAAGGTGTGTCACACTTGTTAACAGATACTGAGGGACCTCTAAACAGAATCGAGAGCTGTTTTTATCTCATATTTGAAATGTCCGTCGATTCCCAAACGCTCAACGTTATCGACCATCCAAAGGCGTTGAAGGAGAGCATTTAACTCACAATCCGCGCTTGAGATTGAATTGAACATATCCCTTACTTCCTTAATAAGTACCTCAGCACGTTCACGGTACGAAGGTGCCTGATTAATCGAGACATAAATTAATATAGTATGCTATGAAATAGCAGAGATTCAATATATCAATCCATTTATTCTAAAAGAGTATGACGATAAAAATACAATTAGGTTAAGCTGATTACCCCATAAGGCGTTGAGAGAGAATGTATGACATCATCATCCCAGATATTGGCATGATAATTTCCTATGCGTCTTTTTGCACCTGCATCATCTTCAATGAAACTCATGCCCTGCATGCTTATTGGCGCAACACATTTCCTCCTTGCCCTAACCATTCCGATAGTTGAAAATGGTTTACAGAGAGGCTTCAGCCCATTGTGGAGGCTTATCAACGATTTTCGGTGGGGATCCGGTATGGAAATCAACATTACTGTAGAAACGAAAGCCATTCCTACTTGCTTGTCGCATTAGCTGCTGTCGTTCCTCCTCTCAGAACTATGTGACACGGCCCCCCTCGCTATAGAGCTGCGCTGCACCAATGGTGTGGATATTACATTTAGGACAAAACAAAACAAAACAGGGAATATTTGTATTTGTTACCTACAAAACAAAACAGAACAGGGTATATTTGAATGGTGTGGATACTACATTGAGAACAAAACAAAACGAAACAAAACAGGGAATATAGGAATTTGATAATTTGATAATTGTAAGATGATAAATACAATGTTCCACGCCGATCAATATCCAGCCTTCTGGAGAACATTTAATGTTATATCAGTAATACTGCTGTCTTTTGGATTTTAAGCAACTAGATATCCAATGGGCAGCAACGCTGCTGCTGCAACATTTAATGCTGCCTAACAGGTTAAATAAATTACGCCAACATGTTCATCGATTTACTGACAGCGTTAGTATTTAGTATCCTTTAAGAGTATAAAGAACAAGCAGGTTCGGTAAAGTTGATAGACATCGATTTACTAACCGCAATAGTATCCTTTAAGACGAAGAACGAGAAGGTTCAGTAAAGTTGAAGGTTCAGTAATTGGCATTCAAGAATGTTGAGGTAAATATCTTCGCAACATAGGTTTTAGCCACTCTTGTCTTTTCTCCATACCATGACGCAGCGTTCTTAGGTAAGTATCAAAACACATTATATACCCTCTTGAAAAGTCAATGTGTCTAAGCATTGTTGTAATGACACAACTTGAGTGTTATAACTTTTCAAGTACACTTTTATCTATTTCTCCTTAAAGCATTCAAGAATGTTGAGATAACTATCTTCGCAACATAGGTTTTAGCCACTCTTGTCTTTTCTCCATACCATGACGCAGCATTGTTAGGTAAGTATGAAAACACATTATGTACCCTCTTCACAAGTCAATGTGTCTAAGCATTGTTGTAATGACACAACTGGGAGGGAGCGTTATAACTTTTCAAGTACACATTTTTCTGTTTTTCCTTAAAGCATTCAAGAATGTTGAGGTAAATATCTTCGTAACATAGGTTTTAGCCACTCTTGTCTTTTCTCCATACCATGACGCAGCGCAGCATTGTTAGGTAAGTATGAAAACACATTATGTACCCTCTTCACAAGTCAAAGTGTCTAAGCATTGTTGTAATGACACAAATGGGAGCGTTATAATTTTTCAAGTACACTTTTTTCTATTTTTCCTTAAAGCATTCAAGAATGTTGAGGTAAATATCTTCACAACATAGGTTTTAGCCACTCTTGTCTTTTCTCCATACCATACGTAGCATTGTTAGGTAAGTATGAAAACATATGATATACCCTCTTCAAAAGTCAATGTGGCTAAGCATTGTTGTAATGACACAACTTTGAGCGTTATAACTTTTCAACTACACTTTTTCCTATTTTGCCCAAAAAGCATTCGAGAGTGTTGAGGTAAATATCTTCGCAACATAGGTTTTAGCCACTCTTGTCTTTTCTCCATATCATGACGCGACATTGTTAGGTAAGTATGAAAACACATTATATACCCTCTTCAAAAGTAAATGTGTCTAAGCATTGTTGTAATGACCCAACTTGGAGCGTTATAGGCAATGGTATGAATCCTGAAGCATTGTTGTAATGACCCGATTTGGAGCGTATGGATGATGATGGAGGGCATGCCAAATAAACATACTAGATGTGTTTATAAATTTGTATAGCTTTGTTGATCAACTTTCGATGTCTATAACATACCTAAATTTGGTATAAACAATTTATGCTAATGTAATTTTGTTTATAGATCTGAGTTATGATTCATTGTTTTAATTTAATATAAACAAAAACCATGAAAAAAACGTACGACTAGCGATGGATCTGTAGTGAACATCTAACTAGTAATACTTTAGGCAATTGAAATAATCATTAAGCAAACATGCAATAAAACACTTACTTGAAAATAGAAGTGGAACAACACTTAGAGCTTTTGATTTCCTCCCAACCATAGAAGAGGAAAGCCACACTTACTTGCTCAACTTCACCAACGACCTAGATCACCACCATAGACCAATGAACTTAGATAAGCCAATCTGAATGCAACACTATTCTCAAGAGTCTTTAACATATATCTGAATGCAACACTCTTCCCAAGAGTCTGTAACAGATTCAATGATAGTCTTTCAAAACAGAGAAAGTACTCAACAACTTTCCCTCAACATAGCAACAATTTCTCTCTATGCACCACGCAACGTCATGTGCGATATATAATCTCTTCCTAGCTCTTGTGCCATCTTAATCAAATCTCAAGCAAATATATTGATCCCTATAATTGTGCATATGGTTGATTTTGAGAGATTTTGACTTGGATTTGATTGATACCAAATAACTTGCTTGTTGTCCACTTGTTCATTGTCTCATGATGGTGTTCCCTCTTTCAACTCATTGCTCCAAGTGTCTATTTTGATTAAATAAAATAATATTTCTTGTGCATAATATTCACCCACATAAATGTGAGTATTTTTGCCCCATAGAGCTTTATAACTCTTTTACAAAATAAATGTTTTGGGAGTATTTCTTAAATAAAATAATTTAATCAAAATAATTCAAAAGTCTTGGGGGTATTACATTTCTCCCCCCCTTATTTTTAACACCGTCCTCTGTGTTCTTCATTCACATTCTTCTTGCTCATTCTCGAACATGGACATGTATGCTACTTGCATATGATCCTCCATTTCCCATGTTGCCTCCTCAAGGATGAAGTGATTCCATTGCACTTTTATTCGAGCGATATCTCGATTCCATGGTATAAGCTCCTTTTGGTTTGGGATACACAAAGGCTCTCTCTAGAACTCACCCGTGGGTCCTACCTGAATCACACCCCAATTAATGATATGAGCAGCATCATGTATATATTTTTTCAATAACGAAAAATGGAAAACATTATGAACTTTTATAGAAGTAGGAAGTGCAAGCTCATAGGCTACCGGGACATTTCCTATCATACAACATGTAGTTCAATTCCAATAACTTTATTGTTGAATTTTTTAAGATTCTTGACCTTATAACATTTGAAAACTACTTGGTTAATTGATTGTTAAATACTTGGTCCTTGACCACAATGTAACCATCATCAACCTAGCCAACCATATACGATCATGTCAAGTAATCATATTTATTCATCTAAACATTAAGGATTATAGTATTTCCAACTTCATTAACCTAGTTATTGTCTTAAACACTTCAAGCTTAAGGGGTATGAGGGTCAGTGCAAGCTAATGAGGGTCACTTTTGGCATGTTAGATGCAATAGAAAACTGAAAAATCAGGCATCCCTCAACTTACTTGGATTTTTTCAGATACTTATGCAAAATATCTTGCATTGAGTAAAAAATATTAAATGTAGGAAATTGAATCACGTTTCCGAGGAATATATAACTTTTATGTATTGAAAATTTGCATAGCTATGTCAAGTTTCATTTTTCCTAACAGACACTTTTTATTTTTCAGGCAAATGATAAGGTATATGTTTTTGTGGGTGCAACCTTTGAGGGCTTAAATGATGCAACCAAGCTACAAAAATGGGCATGCATGTAGAGAACATATAGCACTAGTGCGTCATTATTTTTCAAAAATTGAATTAGTAATTTTATAATTTTTTTATAATTATCTAAGTGATCAAACCTCAAAAATAATATATCTTTTGTGGGTGCAGCCTTTGAAGGTCTTAATGCAAAAGTCATGAAATAGGGTTTCGATAGAACGTGGAGGTTAGTGTCTACTTGTGCCCCATACAATTTGTTTCTGAAATGATCAAGAATTGAAAAATTTATGGAAGAAACACTAACAGTGTGTTTCACGAGTTAAGGAGGTAGGACACAAAAGAAATTGAAAGAAAATAGGAAAATTTTATATTTTTAAATAAAAGTTACATATTGGGAATCTGCAGAAAAAATGCTATTTGTGTTTAAGATTTCGTCAAAACTGACTGTGTGTAGCATACTATAACGAGTGGCTAAGCACAAGATTCTCCAAAAACTGGAAGAAATATACCCAATTAGCTTTGGCTTATCATTAGCGTAGCATAGGTTTGGTATAACTGAAGCAAACTCCAAAGCATACACATAGGATTATGGTTGACATGCGAGCAAGTGAGTCGGCTTGGCTTAGGCTCTAACAAACATGAGCGCGTTCTGTTTAAATTCAAAAAATATTGTCGTGCTTTTAGAATTTCATAACGTGAACGAGTTATCTAACTACATAATGTGTGCGCGTTCTGTAGTGCAAAAACGCGCTAGCATTATGTAAACAATAAAATCTATGTTTAATACTTGAGAGGGGGTGGGGAAGACTCAAGGGCATTTTTGGTTAATATTTGGGAAGGGGTGGGGAAGGGTCAAGGGAATCTATGGTTAATATTTTTAATAGGGGTGGGAAAGGGTCAAGGGCTTAGAAGGATGTTGGAAGCTTGAGTGGAGAGAGATGAAGGGAATTAGAACATGATGGGCTACCGGGGTGAAGGACAGTGAAGCTTCAGAGCACTATTAGGAGTATAAGATGTTCTAAAGAGGTATATGGTTAGAAGTTGAAAGCGAGACTTGAGTGACAAGGGGGGATGGATGGAGGCAAGGGGGATGTGAGAGAGAAAGAAAGAATACAAGGGGGGGGAGAGACATAGATCGAGGGAGGGAGAGGGAAAATGGGGAGGAATGGATTTAGAGGGAGTGAGAGATAGATGTGGATAGAATGAAATAAAGAGATAGGAAGGGAGGGACAGAAAGTGTTGGTGGGAGACATGTAGGGAGTGGTGGCGATGGAGAGAGAGAGAGAGAGAGAATATGAGAGGAGGCAGAAGGGACATAAAGTATGAGAGAGAGAGAGAGGGAGTGATGAAGAGATGGGGATAGGGTGAGGGAGGGATAGAAGGTGAGAGAGAGAGAGGCGGTGAAAGAGGGAGGGAGGGTACCCGCAGGAAGATGGTACCCAAAATAACCGCAACAAGGGCACGTGAGCGGAAAAAAAATGGATGCACACATGCCTTCAAAGGCGCACACGCATCCCTGCTTCGACAATGCCGAACATCCACGTGGTTCAGCCCATGTGGACAAAAGGGGCGCGCACGTGCCCTTGACTCGTACGCACATATTGGCGTGCACGCGTTAGTGGCACATGCGCGCCTCTATTTTTTATTAAAAAAATCAGAGCTCATGGGTTTTGTCATTTTTGACAGACCTGTGAGCTAAATTACCAACCCGCGAGCGCACCTTCAACCCCGCGAATGCGTCCTTGTGCACCCCCGTCGCCGTCAACACCAAGCAGTCGCCCCTACACCATGGTGCCATCCGTTTCTCCAGGTAAGTGCTCCTCAAAGCACAAATTTGTCTTTATTTTTGTTTTTTTCTTTTCCATTTGAATTTTAATTTTTAAAAAAAAATTACAATCCATTAAAAAACCAAGGAAATTTAATTGCAGGCCATCTACACACCTAACAAGATGTCAGACACACCACCACCATCTGATGAAACCCAACCTCCAGAAGAGAATATGGGAACCGACAATGAACCTAATGAACCCAATGAAAACCCTGAAGATCAATTACACCAAGACTTAAATCAATTGAGGGCACTAAGTAATGAATTGAACAATACCATGGAACCCTCTCGGGTTTCCTTGGCTTCATCACTTCAAAACATTATTGAATCAATCAATATTGCAAACAGTGAGATAACAAACTTGAACCAATAGAGGGCTCGAAGGAGGGAACACTACTCCACTCGGTTGTCCAAAGAGAAAATAAAAGACCTCAACATTAGCAAACCCCAGTTGTATAGCAAGTTCATAGTTCCCTCGACCGGTTAGCCTCCAGCTTTGACGAGGCCTCGATTTTGCATGGACTGGTGCATTTACCAACCATGGAGAGATAACTGGAGACAGAGGTGATTCATGGTGTTTGACAGGCCCTCGTGCAACAATTTGGATGTCCCATAGTATTTCCTTCGGAAATTGTGGGCTGAGTTTGAGCTAGGGTACCATGTCAACTATTTTGACATCACTGAATTTCAGGGTGTCGGTCGTGGCTATGCCCAAGATCGACCTCATGCACACTGCAACCCTCTTAGAGGACCTCCTGCACCTAGGAGAGAGCCAAACCCCTCTCCTCAGCCACCCGGGTTTGGTAGCGGTCTAGATGAGATTCATGACTCCGTCAGACGTGCCACACATGAATTGCTTAGACATACCAAAGTTGTGGCCATGTCTTCCCAGAGCCGAGAGGACATCAATGAGACATAGATAGCTGCATAGTCTATGGGTGGTGGCTGAGACATGCTGGGTACAGGTGGAACCCAGGCGGGGCCTTCTAGTTCTGCTGGAACAATGACACATCGTTGTTCTCACTGTGGTCATTCTTGCCATGGTGATACGCAGCAACATGCCACAAGGAGATTCATGGATCAGGTTTGCTATTGTTTTATTTAATGTTCAAGTATTTGTTGTATTTTATTTGATATCGTATTGTTTAATATATTTAAATTTGAATTACACATTGTTGACTTTATTTGTTTTAATGTTCAGTTATTCGATGCCGGGTCTCCACCCCCCAGGTGGGAGGACGTTAGTCCCTTTGACCTTGATGGAGCCATGGCGGCAGCAGAGGAGATTGCGGCACCATACACACAGGTAACTTCTTTACTTTGAATAATTAGATCCAGTTACGAGTAGTTTGTGTTTAGTAATTACAAATTAATTAGCATTGAGTAATTACCATATTATCATCATATTTTACAGTTGTGTTTATAATATTGTCTAATTTATTTGAGAGATATAAATTTGTATAATCCCACCCAAAAAAAAATGAAACCTTATCAAACATGAAAACCTAACAAAACTATAAACATTTGTGTTAGACACAATGCTCACTGAGAGGGGGGGTTGAATCAGTGAGCCTATACTTTATTTAATTTCAACTTCAGTGACCAACTCTTATATCATCATTTCACATTCGCATCATATTCATCAATGAACTAACTATCAACTAATGAAACACATGAACACATAATACGAGACTAGATATAGTTTTTGTAATCTTTTGTATTTGGTTCAACGGTTACAACCGTGAGTCAATTCAACACCAACTCATCATCTAGGACCCAACCTAGTTTTTCTTAGATCCTACTAAGAAAATGGATACAAGACCCTGCTTGTATTTACGATTACATAGTTGTCACATATCATACATATCACAGTCATGTCATTATTCACATCATCTCATTCATCAATATGTTTCCAGCACCTTGTCTTCAATCATCATTTTGTCCCTGTTTCATCATGTCCAACATCTTCTCAAACATATCGATATTCTATCTACATTCACATCTTTAACCTATCATCAAACTATCATTAACAATAGGAAAATTATCATTCTGCTCTCAGGATATCAAACATATCCACATTTATATCACTTTCTACTCATCATCACTCTGTCATAATTTTAACCAGGATATACACAAATACATCATTCTCTCCTTTCACCAAACTGCTTCCCAAAATATCATGTCTCTTCATACTATCTAGATCGTCATGTCTTTTTGTTGTACATGCACATCATATCACATGATATTCAATCGACCTATCTATGTAATTTTCATTTTATTTTTACTTTTAATTGTTGAGCCGAATTTGTCCTTTGAATGGACACATAATAGTTCACATACAATGTTTTATCTGCATGCTTGTTTTGGTTTGACTTCACACAACCACATCAAAGGCCACGTTAGAAACTTAGGGCTTCCTCATTTTTTTTGTGGGCTTCTACATCATCATGTTTAAATACTTCAGCATCAAAGGTTTTGTCAAGCAATTATAAGGGAAAGGGCTCCATCACACCCACAACAATAGACCACAAACAATTCCAAGAACCCCAAGGCAACAATACATTATGTCTTCATCACCATACATCAAGGATTCCACATATGGACATTTTCAAGGTTCAAGGGCTTCAACATCCATCGTAAGTTCCATTAGATAAGGGCTGATTCAATTTGTATGTGGGTTTCAATGTGGGTTCCACCATCAAGAGTCAATCATTTAGTATTTAATCAACATGCTTTCAATGGACATCAATCCCATCATCAAATGGTAGCATGGACCATCACCAAGGGTTCCACTGCCCCATCAAACCACAAATGACCACAGAATGGGTCATTTGGCTCATTAGGTGTTCCAATGGCTCCAATGCCCACCTCCATGGTTCTTCATGCCATGTGTGTTCTTCAAGCCATCCACATCATCATCTTCTTTTCCATTCCTCAAGCCTTTGTCATTAATGTTGTCACCACCATCACCATCACCGTCAACGTCTTCATAGTGGCCAAAAGAGAATCATAGTGGCCAAGCTTCTAGAAATTCAAGAACCCGATGTTTCTCATGTCATTATTACCCTAGTTTATTATCACGGGATTTCCAATTTATTCTAATACTTGAGACCGAAAGTAATCATACTACTACTCCTAGAACATGCTATTAGGAAAGACATATAAACAACATAAAACAACTTATCACATGTATTGTCACTAAAGTTTTTGAAAATGATGTAAGGCCCATAAGGAAGAGCGATAATCTTACAAATATGGTCTATGGGGCCTTGCTATTATCTTGATTCAAATTGAACTCGGTAAAAGATTTGGCATCAATAATACTCATTTAACTCATTTCACTCAAGATTTCTTTGATTTCAATCAAGTGGTATCATTTTGACAACATAGCTATTCAATCAAGAACACATAATTACTCATTCAATGCAAAATAACATGGCACATTCAAGCTTGTAAGTAAGTTAACCATGAAAAATATTTCTCTTTCTTCCTTTTTCTAACGATCAACACTCTAAAGTGTATTAAATAACATGCACACTAACTTAACTGCTATTTAGCACCTCTTTGCAAATTTAAACAATGAGATGCCATTTTATTTGATGATGTAAATGTTATGGAAATAAAGGGACTCAAGATCCTCACTCTAGGGATGCAAATACTTTTCCACTAGGTGAATCAAGCTTCTAATAAACTATAAATCTATAAGAAGACATCAAAACCTAGGAACGCTTCACCAAGAACCCAAACACATTACATAGGTTTCCAATTCAAATTTGTAAATGGACATGAATTCCATTTGCTTATCAGACACTGCACATCTCTTTAGGGCCAAAGGAAAAGCTCACCTATTCATGGGGATGAATCTAGAAAAGGAAAAGCTCACCTACTCATGGAGATGACTCTAGAAAAGGAAAATCTCACCATGTCACCTTCTATGCCCTCTCACCTTATTTAATTTTAATTTCATGCCATGCCACCTTCTATCCTTTCAGAATATTGGATATCATCTAACTTGAATATAAATTTATCGCAGTCATGTTTTCTAAGTACCATCAATGTCATTCTCATTTTCATTGTGTTTAATATTATTAAAATTGTTTTTATAAATTCAGTCTAAAAATTGTAGTGTTCGCATAGGTGTCCGCGGGCTCCAGTGACCAGCAACCGCCACTGGGGACCAGCAATTCTCCCCGTGCGTAGGTATTGTGTGTATTAAAGCATAAATTTAATTTCAAATATGATGACTTGTCTATCTATATTTATATTTTTGTATATTAAACTATGAGGTTATAAATGTGTATGCAGGTGCAAGCACCTCGGCCTGCCAGTTCCATTATTCCTCCCTCCCTGACCTTTCGGCCACCCTATATGCTAGTTGTATCCCCTGGAATACATGCCCCATTCCCCAACCCCTTCCATCCATCCCCCCCCTTCCTATATAGCACCACAATTCCATCTAGCTCCCCCTTATGCATCATATCCAACTCCACCTCCGTATCAGTTTCCCATGTTCCCACCCTCCCCCATCCGACCACGGCACACCACCCATCCACAGTCACCCATCCCTCTATTGCAACATAAACCTCACCCCCCCCCACATTCCCCCACCATACTCACTTCCCCTTCCAAGGTATGCCCATCCATACTACGGCTAGTAAGGGTTTATAGCCCTAGACGTACATCTCCACTTCCCCCACCCCAGTCCATGCCTCCTCCTGCCACACCCCCTTCTTCCATTGTTACCCCCATTGGTGTAGCCGCCATTGATGTGGCTACATCCTCCCCTTTACCATCCAGCCTAGCATCGGAGCAGGATGTCCAATCGACTGCTCCATCTACTAGCCCCGAATATTATCTGATTTTGTTCACGGTGAGATTGACTAGTTTATCATTTAACTCTCGTTCAATTTTAACGGAAATTACTATATGCATCTAGTTTCAGCATTGATCTGATTGTTCTAAATGTTGTAGGGTGGCATTGCCGAGAGACTTGGATCATAGAGGAGGGAGACCCCCTCACAACTTACAGTATTGCATGTGGTGAGTTATCCAAGATTTGAAAACTATTTTTAGTTCGAAATTATGTTTTATACTTGTATAATTGCTAGAAAAAGTTGACATATTATTGTTGTCGTTTCAGGGCTCAAGGGGACGTGATCAAAGACGCCGGAAGGACCCAGCTTCCTCTAGCACGAAGAAGAGGAGGATTGATTTTGGAGATGCACCTGGGAGCTTTGAGGGTGGGCAGGAGGATTGAGAGACCCTCCTATGTACAGTAGCCACGATGTGGCATTTTCGACACGAGTTGCCATATTTTGTGCAGGGCACCATGGGCCATATTTTGTATAGGGCACAAGTTGCCTTTTTTTGTACGGGGCACGAGTTGCCATTATATAGACGATGGGAACGATGTTCCATTTTTCCAAAAATTGTACATGATTGGATCATTTTTGCATATTAATAGATGGATCTGCACTTGTGTATATGAGTTTGTCCTTCATTACATTTTTGCATACATGATTTTGTCTTTGATTCAGAACTCTCATCTGTGGATCATAGTGTTAATTGCATGTTATTTGAATGGTTATTATTTCACAAATTTGTCTTAAGCAATTACACACAACATATCCTAAATGTTTATGGTTTATTGAATGAATATTTACAATCATCTAATCATTTACATTCTAGAAGTTACCAAACCTGCGCAAGTGGTTTTAGTGTCATGTTCTATGCCTTGCTCAGGAACGATGGGAGGGGACGTGACATAATAGAAATGACTGCAAGTAATAATTGATTAGCTTCTTAACTATTCTTTTGAGATGCGTTTAAATAATATAAATATAAATAACAATTCAAAAGGTAGTATATATTGCCCTTAGTTATGAATCCATGTGCAAATGACAAATGATAATCCATTTATGTGATTAGACACTTAGGAATTATGAGTCCACCTTCTATCCCTTAAGTGATTTAATTAATAATCGTGGTTGATGAGATGTAAAATTACAAGAACATCAACTTACAATTCTTGGAAAATTTAAAGTTTCCCTCAAGCTAAGCTACTGACAAAACATACAATTAAATCTAACTAAAAATTCACGACTTGTTATAAAGATAACTATGCAAGTTACACAAGTAAATAGTTACACTTCCTATGAAATGAATTTGCATGCATATTACATTGGCCACTATGGAACACTAATGAAAATTAGGGATTCTACCATTGAGCTCTTCTGAGAAAAAGAGAAAAAATGTGCAAGTCACCAAGATCATGCAAAATAAAATTCCAAAAACCTTGATTCCTTACAAGGGTTGATAAGTGAGTTTGCATGCTAGTTAATGACTTTGCATGTCACTAGAGGTTAGAAAACAACTAAAAACAACCTAGTAAGTAAGATTAACTGATCTAGATTCTAAACCCAAAATGGAGTAGTCAATCTATTTTAGGGATTTTGTTGCAATGATGAGCAAAATTTGTTAATATATCCAAGTTGTGAGCGAGACAATATACAATGGTTATTTATTTGACAAGCATGAGAGTACTATAATAGAAAATAAATAACTAAGAAGCATGCAAGCAATCATATCATAATATTAAATACAAGAATGTAATTCAAATACAATAAATGGATGGAAAAAACAAAACTCATATTCTTCAAATGGAAAAGCATACAAATGTGTAACATCATTTGAGAAAAAATGATTTGAGGCAATTTAGCTCCAACAATCTCCTTGGGATGGGTCATTTTCCTTATTAAAATCTCTCTCTAGCTATAGTGACTGAAGAAGACTTACTTCCTTAATTAAATAACTTAAGTAAGAATGAATACAATGAATGGTAAAGATGAGAGAATGAGGTGTTTGATCTCCAAGCTCTTTCTTCCCACATGACCTTACAATTATTCTCTTCTTCAAGTCTACCCCATGGCTTTGATTTATAGGAAAATTATGAGATTCAATGAAGAACTATTTCCAAACCATCTTCCCAAACCCTAGCACATACCCTCAACCAAACCCTAACACTAAACCATCTTCTTCATCCTCACCATCACCATCACCATCACCATCACCATCACCGTCAACATCTTCATCATCACTACCATCTTCATCATCATCATTAACTCTAACTCTAACTCTAATTCAATTTCCTTCTATGATTCTAGCCCTAACCCTCACCCAAACCCTAGCACTAAGCCATCTTCTTCATCCTCACCATCACCATCACCATCACCATCACCATCACCATCACCATCACCATCACCATCACCATCATCATCATCATGTCTTCATCATCATAATTAACTCTAACTCTAACCCTAATTCAATTTCCTTCTATGATTCTAGCCCTAACCCTCACCCAAACCGTAACACTAAGCCATCTTCTTCATCCTCATCATCACCATCACCATCATCATCATGTATTCATCATCATCATTAACTCTAACTCTAGCCCTAACCCTCACCCAAATCCTAGCACTAAACCATCTTCTTCATCCTCACCATCACCATCACCGCCACCGTCAATGTCTTCATCATCACCACCATCTTCATCATCATCATTAACTCTAACTCTAACCCTAATTCAATTTCCTTCTATAACTCTAGCCCTAATCCTCACCCAAACCCTAGCACTAAGCCATCTTCTTCATCCTCACCATCACCATCACCATCACTGTCACCATCACCATCACCATCATCATCAACGTCTTCATCATCACCACCATATCCATCATCATCATTAACTCTAACTCTAACTCTAGGTTCCTCATCAACATCACCATCATCATCATCTTCATCACCATTACCATGACCATGACCATCACCGTCACCATCACCATCATCATCACCATCATCATCATCATGAGTGCCTAGCGGACGATTTTGCAGAGTTGACCCCCGTGTGAAAAAATTGCACACTCCCTCACTAAGCAAAACCCTAGTTTCCAAGATGGACGTTCAAAATGGCACCAGGGCCACGGGACCGGAGGAGAGGGGTGCTCCTGACACTATCCTGACGTCCTGAATCCAATGGAGTCGACGGTTCATCGATCGAAGCCACGGTCATCATTATATGGCTCGTTCCGTCTCGCATCCAAAAGGCCTTCAGGGAAACCTGCTGGATACCTCACGGGGGCATAGAAGTCCAATTGTGTAGCAAAACTAGGCTCCAGGGAGTCCTGCAGGTGTTTCTAGGCAGGTTCTAGCTGGGAACATTGGCCGTAAGTGCCTGACGGATGATTTTGCAGTGTTGACCCCCGTGTGCAAAACTTTCACACTCCGTCACTGAGCAAAACCCTAGTTTTCAAGATGGACGTTCAAGATGGCACCAGGGAAATGGGACCAAAGGAGAGGGGTGCCCCTGGCACTATCCCGGCATCCTGAATCCAACGGAGTCGACGGTTTGTCGATTGGAGCCATGGTCGTCTTTCTATGGCTTGTTTCGTCTCGCATCCAAAAGGCCTTCAGGGACACCTGCTGGATACCTGCCGGGGGCATAGAAGTCCAACCATGCAGTAAAACTGGGCTCCAGGGAGTTGTGCAGGTGTGTCTAGGCAAGTTCCAGTTGGGAATGCTGGCTGTAAGTTCCTGGAAGACGATTTTGCAGAGTTGGCTCTTGTGTGCAAAAATTGCACACTCCGTCACTGAGCAAAACCCTAGTTTCCAAGATGGACGTACAAGATGGCACCGAGTCCACAAGACCCGAGGAGAGGTGGCCCCATGGCACTATCCCGGCATCCTGAATCCAACGGAGTCGACGGTTCGTCGATCGGAGCCACAATCGTCATTCTATGGCTCATTGTGTCTCGCATCCAAAAGGCCTTCAAGGACACCTGTTGGATACCTGCCGGGGGCATAGAAGTCCAACCGTGCAGCAAAAACAGGCTCCGTGGAGTCCTATAGGTGTGTCTAGGAAATTTTCAACTGGGAACGCTAGCTGTAAGTTCTCGGTGGACGATTTTGTAGAATTGACCCTCGTGTGCAAAAATTGCACACTCCCTCACTGAGCAAAACCCTAGTTTCCAAGATGGACGTAGAAGATGGCACCGGGGCCACAGGACCGAAGGAGAGGGGTGCCCCTGGCACTATCCCAGTGTCCTAAATCCAACGGAGTCGATGGTTCATCGATCAGATCTACGGTCGTCATTCTATGGCTTATTTCGTCTCGCATCCAAAAGGCCTTCAGGGACACCTGCTGGATACCTTCCAGGGGCATAAAAATGCAATCGTGCAGCAAAACCAGGTTCTGGGGAGTCATGTAGGTGTGTCTAGGCAAGTTTCAGTTGGGACGCTAGCCATAAGTCCCCGCTGGAAAATTTTCCAAAGTTGACCCCAATGTGAGCGCCATCCAAATTTGCTCAAGGGGGCCATTTCTTGTCTAGAGGACCACAGGCATGCGTGGCCGCTGTGGACAGGTCCACTGTGGCCACGTGGACCTATGGGGGCCGACGAAATCCAAGTCCGCTCACTAGTTTTGGTTTCGTGGCCCTGGGGAAAATCCTCCAGGTGTCCCTGAATGGCCCCAAGGTGCCCTACTAGAATTCCCATGGCACCCGGTCCATGGCTCGGTTCATGAATCTATCGAATCCAGTGGGTCCGAGACGGTGGGTTTCAGCTAGGATAGCCTCCACAGCGTCGCCCGAAGGCCCGAAGGCAGTGCCAATGAGCCATCTCTGGAGCTAGGGTTTTGCTCAATGATGGCCATTCCAAATTTGCTCAAGGGGGCCATTTCTCGTCTGGATGCCCCTGGGCGTGCGTGGACAGGTCCAAAATGGCCATGTGGACCTATGAGAGGTGATGGAATCCAATTCCTCTCACCGGGTTGGGTTCCGTGGCCCTGGGGAAAATCCTCCAGGTGTCCCTGAACGACCCCGGGGTGCCCGACTAGAATGCCCGTGGCACCTGAACCGTGGCTCAATTCGCAAATCCGTCGACTCCGACGGGTCCGCGACAGCGGGTTTCAGCTAGGGGACCCTCCACAGCGTCCCCCGAAGACTCGGAAGTAGTTCCAACAAGACATCTCCGGAGCCAGGGTTTTGCTAAGTGATGGCCATTGTAGATTCACTCAAGAGGGCCATTTCTCATCCAAATGCCCTCGGGCATGTGTGGACACCGTGGACAGGTCCACAATGGCCACATGGACCTATGGGGGCTGACGAAATCCAAGTCTTCTCGCCGGTTTGGGTTCTGTGGCCCCGTGGCAAATCCTCTAGGTGTCCCTGAACGGCCCCGGGGTGCCCGACTAGAACGCCCGTGGCACCCGGACCATGGCTCGGTTCGTGAATCCGTCAACTCTGGAGGGTTTGGGATGGTGGGTTTTAGCTAGGTGACCCTCCAAACCCTCCCCCGAAAACCCGAAAGCGATGCCAACGAGCCATCTCTGGAGCTAGGGTTTTGTTGAGTGATGGCCATTCTAGATTTGCTCAAGGGGGCCATTTCTCGTTTGGATGCCCCTAGGCATAAATGGCCACCATGCACAGGTCCACAATGGCCACGTGGACCTATGGGGGCTGACGAAATCTAATTCCGCTTGTTGGCTTGGGTTCCGTGGCCCCGAGGAAAATCCTCCAGGTGTCGCTGAACGACCCTAGGGTGCCCGACTAGAATGCTCGTGGCTCGGTTTGTGAATCCGTAGACTCCCGCGGATCCAAGACAATGAGTTTCAGCTAGGGGACCCCCCAGAATGTCCCCCGAAGACCCAGAAGTGGTGCCAACAAGTCATCTCCGGAGCTATGTTTTTGCTCAGTGATGGCCATTCTAGATTCGCTGAAGGGGGGAATTTCTCGTTCAAATGCCCCCGGGCATGTGTGGCCACCATGGATGGGTCCACAATGGCCTTGTGAACCTGTGGGGGCGGACGAAATCCAATTCCGTTCGCTAGTTTGGGTTCCGTGGCCCCAGGGAAAATCCTCCAGGTGTCCCTGAATGACCCCGGGGTGCCCCACTAGAATGCCCGTGGCACCCAGACCGTGGCTCGGTTCGCGAATTCGTCGAATCCAGCAAGTCCGGGACCGCGGAGCAAATGCCCAAAGTGTCCCTAAATTTCCCCGGGGTTCCCGACTAGAATTCCCATAGCACTTGAAGGCCATTCCAGATTCGCTCAAGGGGGCCATTTCTCGTCCGGAGGCAGAAGAAGATCAAGTTTCGACAAAACAATGTAGTTAGCAGAAGAAGATCAATTTTTGACAAAGCAATGTATTTATTACATGTGGAGGTAGCGGTTTCCCGTGGAAAACAAGTGTATGGTTGAGCAGAGGAAAGATGTTGGGAGATGGGCTATTACATTAGATTTTCCGATGGGCAGCTGTAGGTATCTATGCTTTGGCGGTTGTAGGTATCTACGCTTTTCTTCCAAGGGAAATCCTATTTCCATTGGAAGAAAAG
Organism: Larix kaempferi; assembly: GCA_027924585.1. Taxonomy (NCBI): domain Eukaryota; kingdom Viridiplantae; phylum Streptophyta; class Pinopsida; order Pinales; family Pinaceae; genus Larix; species Larix kaempferi. The sequence goes on along the minus strand of BSBM01001009.1, from coordinate 2,311,504 downwards.
TGCAGATACCTACAGCTACCATATTTCCTTTTGTAAACCGCTTTCCCATCGGAAAAGCTAATGAAATAGCCCATTTCCCAACATCTTTCCTCTGCTCAACCCTACACTCATTTTCCCTGGGAAACCGTTGCCTCCATATGTAATAACTACATTTTTCTGTCAAAAATTGATCTTCTTCTGCTAACTACATTTTTTTTGTCGAAAATTGATCTTCTTCTGCATCCGAACGAGAAATGTCCCCCTTGAGCGAATTTGGAATGTCCTTCACTAAGAAAAACACTAGCTCCGGGGATCGACCATTGGCACCGCTTCCGAGTCTTCAGGGCACACTGTGGGGGGTCCCCTAGCTGAAACCCACCAGATTCAACGGATTCGCGAACCAAGCCACGGTCTGGGTGCTATGGGCATTCTAGTCGGGCATCTCGGGGCCGTTCAGGGACACCTGGAGGATTTGCCTCGGGGCCACGAAACCCAAACCGGTGAGTGGACTTGGATTATGTCAGTCCCCAATGGTCCACGTGGCCACTGTGGACCTATCCACAGTGGCCACGGATGCTCGGGGGCATCCGAACGAGAAATGCCCCCCTTGATCGAATCTGGAATGGCCATCACTGAGCAAAACCCTAGCTCCGGAGATGGCTCGTTGGCACCACTTTCGGGTCTTTGGGGGATGCTGTGGGGGGTCCCCTAGCTGAAACCTGTCGTCCTGGACCCGCCAGAGTCGACGGATTCGCGAATCGAGCCACGGTCTGGGTGCCACGGGCATTCTAGTCGGGCACCCCGGGACCGTTCAGGGACACTTGGAGGATTTTCCCTGGGGCCACGAAACCCAAACCAGCGAGCGGACTTGGATTCCATCGGCCCGCATAGGTCCACATGGCCACAATGGACCTGTACATGGTGGCCATGCATGCCCAGGAGCCTCCGGATGAGAAATGCCCCCCTTGAGCAAATTTTTATGGCCCTCACATTGGGGTCAACTTTGGAAAATCATCCAGCGGGCACTTATGGTTAGCGTTCCCAATCGAAACCTGCCTAGAAACACCTACATGACTCCCCGAAACCCAATTTTGCTGCACGGTTGGACTTCTATGCCCCCGACAGGTATCCAGCAGGTGTCCCTGAAGGCCTTTTGGACGCGAGACGGAATGAGCCATAGAATGACGACCGTGGATCCGATCGATGAACCGTCGAATCCATTGGATTCAGGATGCCAAGATAGTGCAAGGGGTGCCCCTCTCCTCTAGTCCCGTGGCCCCGGTGCCATCTTGTATGTCCATCTTGGAAACTAGGGTTTTGCTTAGTGAGGGAGTGTGCAATTTTTGCACATGGGGGTCAACTCTGCAAAATCGTTCACTGGGCACTTACGGCCAGCGTTCCCAGTCGAAACCTTCCTAGACACACCTGCAGGACTCCCTGGAGCCCGGTTTTGCTGCACGATTCGACTTCTATGCCCTCGACAAGTATCCAACAGATGTCCCTGAAGGCCTTTTGGATGCGAGACGGAACGAGCCATAGAATGACGACCATGGCTCCGATCAATGAACCATTGACTCCGTTGGATTCAGGACACCGGGATAGTGCCAGGGGCGCCCCTCTCCTCCGGTCCCAATGCCCCAGTGCCATCTTGAATGTCCATCTTGGAAACTAGGGTTTTGCTCCGTGAGGGAGTGTGCAATTTTTGCACATGGGGGTCAACTCTGCAAAATCATCCGATGGGCACTTATTTCCACCGTTCCCAACTGGAACCTACCTAGACACACCTGCAGGACTCCCCAGAGCCTGGGTTTGCTGCACGGTTGGACTTCTATGCCCCCGATAGGTATCCAGTAGGTGTCCCTGATGGCCTTTTGGATGCGAGACGGAACGAGCCATAGAATGACGATCGTGGCTCTGATAGATGAACTATCAAATCCATTGGATTCAGGACGTCAGGGTAGTTCCAGGGGCACCCCTCTCTTCTGGTCCCATGGCCCTAGTTCCATCTTGAACGTCCATCTTGGAAACTACGGTTTTTCTCAGAGAGGGAGTGTGCAATTTTTGCACACAGGGGTCAACTCTGCAATGGTGATGGTGACGGTGATGGTGATGGTGATGGTGATGGTGATGGTGATGGTGATGGTGATGGCAACAATGAAGAAGATGGATTAGTGCTAGGGTTTGGGTAAGGGTTGGGGCTAGAGTTATAGAATGAAATTGAATTAGGGTTAGAGTTAGAGTTAATGATGATGATGAAGATGGTGGCGATGATGAAGACATTGACAATGGTGGCGATGATGAAGACATTGACGATGGTGGTGATGATGAAGATGTTGACGATGGTGGTGATGGTGATGGTGATGATGAAGAAGATGATGATGATGGAGATGTTGATGAGGAGCCTAGAGATGATGTTGGTGATGGTGATGACAAGTCCCTCTAAGTGGTTATCTACGATGATGACAAGTCCCTCTCAAGTATAGATCTCAAAAATACCACCCTTGAAACCTTATGATAACTCCCTACCCCAAGTGGAAGACCCTTCTATCCATACATGGATTCCTAGAATGTTTCATCTACCAAGTTAAATTTTCAAGACCATTGTAATAGACTATGTACTTCAAAAAATTTCCTAAAACCTAGGTAATTCTAATCTTGAGAACCTATCAAAACCACTATCTTCAAATGCTACAAACATAAATAGATATATTTAAGAAAATACCAACTCAATTTACTCAAATTTGATCCAAATCACATCACCATTTTATTCAACATAAAAGAGAAGCATGGAACAGTTTAATACATATAGGAAAAATAAAAAACATAGGCAAAGACATGTATGTATGTATGTATCAACAAAAAATGCATGTACCAACAAAATAACATAAAACTACACATACCTCGATGTAGAACATAACATTCTTTGATGCAATTCTTTCTCTTATGTAAAGTTGACTGGCCTCATTCAATAAATCCATCTGGATCCTCTCTGTTGCTAATTGTCTCCATTAATCTCTCGTGCTCTGAATGAGGCAGGTAGTAGTGTACCTTGGTTGAGCTCTTGCTTGACATTGTCTGAAGATGGATGTTTGTGCCAACGATCAAGTTTGTGAAGTGATATACCACTGAACCTGGTCTGTAATCCATGAATACATGCTCGCTAGTCTTTCTTGACTTCCCATCTAGTGTAAGATATTCCCCCTTAACCACCATCGAGCTAGTAGGAAATTCAATTCCTTCATCATCGATTAATGATCCGTAGAGGGTTTTCTTACCTTGGATGCACCGTGCCAACCAATAATCCATGCCCCATTCATTGTCTTTTGGTGCAACAACTGCGTATATGTGTCCTGGTTGTACAAGATCTGAGATATGCTCGTAGTCTGTAGAAATCGCTGACTGGACCTCCTCTAACTGGGTTGTTTCAACAACTGCACGTTGGTCTACTGCAAGTGACACACGATCCCATTCATCAACCCAGTCCATGCATTTGCATTCATCCCATTCACTGATGCTGCAAGGGTTGCAAAAGCATGCAAGCTTTCGCGTCCATATTTCAAATATGTGGTTGTTTGAGCTTCGAACTAAATGAAATCCATGTGCTCCTTGTACTGTGCCGCAACTATAGGAATACGATCAATCTATGTCAACCACTAGCCAAAAATTTCTCGCCACACGTCCTGCCACCGATGATGTTTGTTGATCTCTTGCTCGTTTTGACATTGTTGCGGAGCACCATTGAACTATGGATTCTGCATCTCTGATATGAGGTTCCCTGTCAAACCTCATCTCTTCCCATCATAGTGCAGTCTTGATGCATGCACCGGCCCCATCATGCTTTCCTTTCCCGTGCTCGGTCTCAAAATAGTTCCAGATATGTGACACATTGCAAGTCTTATGCAAAGTACGCATCCATTGGAATACTCAGGCTTTTTTGAACTAGCCCGCACAACCATCCGACCATATCCAATGCTAATCCATCTGTATATCTCTCTCCTTCAACTGATCATAGAAGATTCGAAAACAATGTTGCACATAATGCAGATCATGGGTTCTATCATCACTTATGTAAAAGTTTGTCTCCTTCAATATTATCCTCTTGTCATTGCTGCTCTCTGGCCCATGCCTATACATAATATGTACCATGATGCTGACTTGGTCTGAATGGTAGTATTGACTCTGGATTTCATTTTGTGGCTGAAGAATGTAATTTTCTGCAAAATCCACAATTGACACTATGGTTCCAACGGGAAATGTGTCCCTGCATTTTCTGTACTACTCATCTTGCCATCATGCTACATGCACAAGTTGAACATACTGCTCAGGTTTCTCGTAGAATTTCTTCAAGAAGTCACATACCGGTACCTGTTACCATGGAAACAAGGGAAATATTACAATGTGGCCTTTGGAAAAATGTATATTCCATAAATTGAATGTGTAATATGAAAAATATGCAATATTCATTTGTACCCATGACTTTACCAATGCAATCATTTTACATTCTCTGACACTGTCTAATTGATAGGTCACATACTTGAAGCTCTACATCTCCATGCCCATCATTGCAAATTTTGTGTCCTTTCTTTCATGAATGCAACGGTTCAAAAGAGAAAAACCACTGCACATAGAACATGTCCCATATAGACACTATTTTTTATAATACTTTTGTCCTTCGGGCCTTGGACACATGATGTTGTGGATAAAGTCTCTTGATGCATTCGGTGGTAGTATGGATTCATTGCTTCCCTACACAATGTTAGTATGTAAATCACAAAATATATGTTTATATGTGTCATAATAATATTCATATTCTACGTGGTATCTACAACAACAAGTGTTCCGATCAATGCATATACGAATGTACCATTGTTTGCATTTCTCAAAGGACCTTTAGCCAAGGTTCAATTGTGTGTGCTCATTCCTGAATCTATCATAGAGTTCAGTCTGTATGGTGTCAAGGAAGTGTTTAACATGGGGCTCACGTTCAGTAGAACCTTTTCTCAGTTTTAGCACGTATCTTTGGTTTGATGAAGGTCTAGTATGATCATGCCAAAACTTTTGTACTAACTCCTTAACAGCATCAATTAGCTTCCTATTTGCATGAGGAAACCTACCAACAAAAGCCCAACAATCGTTTCCACCCAGAGTGTCAAGATTTTCTCTTATAACAGAGTACTTTTTAATAGCTTTTCTATTTAATTTGAGTATGTGAGAAGTGTGTGATAGCAGGCGACGTTGCCTTGTGGACTTGGTTACAACTGATTCCGCTAAAACACAATGAACTGCACAAAGATCTTTTGTACGAGGCTTCTTCCCAATCGCATTAAATGCAGATTGGATATTTCTAACAATATGACTGTTGGCCTCTGAACTTTTAACCATCTTGATTCCCAAAATTCTCCTAACAACAACTAAAGAATGTGACTTTAACAAACATAGCAATAATTGACATTTACCTGCACCACCTTTGGATTCAAAATATTCTTTGACAATTTTTTTGCATTGCCATTCGATAGTGCGTTTTGGCAACTTGCCTTCAAGCCCCGACATAGCACTCTCATCTACATGAATATGTCTAGGAGTTCTTCTTCTTGCACTGGATATTCGAGGTAGGGAGGGTGGACATGAGACATGAATACCGGATCTTGTTTGTTGTGGTGCTTCGTTCATAGATTGGGCCATAATGGGAGTGTGGTCGATAGGGTTGTGGTCTTCTTAGGGAGATTGAAAATTAAGCAAGGCTTATATGTCCATCTCTACACATGCAGCATCTCCCAAAATTCTTGTGTCATGAGGAACTTCAGAATGACTCGTTGATGGATTGTTGGTTGGAGATTGTGTTGATGTTGGAATTTGAGTTGGGTCCGTTCGACGCGACCGCTTTACCTGTGGTTCTGAACAAGAGGTTGTCATGTCAACAACTGTGTTAGGATCAGTGGCAGGATCTGGGGCAATGATAGGACCATGTCTCAATTTATTTCATTCCCAACCTGGCCTTTTCTCTTAAGTCATTGACCTTTTCAATGGGCAGATTCCTTCTATTTTTTTTTTTTGCATTTCGTGAGTTTCCCATCTCCAAAAGTCTCTTTAACACAACTATTAGGCCTACCCCTGCAAAAGAAACAACAAATAAGATATTAGTGCCATTATACAATGAACCTGACACATTCCAACATAGCTTACCACTTTACAAATTAACATATACAACTACAGACTATGTTGGTTTATTTGTGTTCGAATAAGCATCATTATCCCTTACAATTCCAATCAATATAGATGATGTTTGGTCAAGTGTAGAGAGGAGAAACTAGTGTCTTTCCTGGCCATGAATTCATAAAAATTATGGTAGTAACACCCTTGGGAATAGTTTGATAGTTTTTCTACATCAAAAAAGGTAACCTTAATTAATTGCATTTTTTGCTTTCTCCCTTAATGTTATCAATTCTAGGACTTTGCACCTAGTTTGATTGCTTTGTCTTCCTAGTGGAATGGTATATCCTTCCATTTGAGGCAATGTCCTTTACCATCGTAAATTACTAGGCTATATAACACATTAAGGAGTTGAAGAAACAACAACAAACTATTTCCTTATATCTATAAACCTTGAGATGATAGAATGTGGTTTTGAGTTTAAAATACCCATGGTTGAATTCAACAATGCATCACAATAGAATGAATGTATACCTTTTTTTGTGCAAAACCTTTAGGAGGATGCAAAGGTTTCTAACAAAGATCATGGTCTTGGGAAGGGTGATTAGGAGAAATATAATTTGACCTTTCAATGTGCAATATCTAGGGTGGGGAGGTGTTGGAGAGTGGGGAACTAGGGACTATACCAACAATCATCATGTTGAATAGAGCATGAAGTGGGGAAGTCTTGGTTTTTTGAAAAAAAATCATTGTTAGAGGTGAGGGGATATTGTAAGGATGGTAAATATGGATGAAAATTATCATATTTGGATTCATAGAGAAAGGAAAGGTGCATATACTTACAGATATCCTCATTCCATACAATGGTATTGAATAAGAGATAAGAGAGTTGAGGTTTTGTGGATGAGTTGAAGTGATATTTTTAGTTATGTTTAGTGAGTGTGTGGTTTTTTTTGCTAGCATAATATGAGGTAAAAAGAACAAAATTAACTTGGGAACTAATTACACAATGAGGAGGTTGCATACTTCATCTTGTCTAGTGTTCATATGAGTTTTTTTAGATGTGAACTTGGGAAATCTTCTTGTCAAATTCATTGTTGTCTATGCATGGATATTGTTGTGGGAATATGACAAAAACAAAAAGGAATGGGCTCATCTCAAATCTTGTGAATGAAAAGACTCATTTACAATTCACCATACCTCTATAGAAATGATCTCCACTTGCAATGGAAACTGGTAGCTTGAATGAATCCACTAGATTCCAAAAACACTAAAGATGTTTGATAGATTCCAAGGGTGATTTTGTGTCCAATAGATCAAAGAGTGTCCAAAATATCAATGAGTGTGAGGCAATGAGCAACCTGTGAGAGCTTTAAAGCTGCAGAAGAATTGAAACCCGTGACTTTGGTAGAATTCCCTGGAAACAAAGAGCTATGTTTTTTTTAACTAGTAACAGGGCCACGCACGCGTGTTAAAAAATGCACACGCGTGTTTTTCGCGCGTACACGTGAGGAGCACGCACGCGCCCTTGTACAACATATAAAACATTTATTCCCCAACGTTTACACCATTTAATGCCAAACCTTCCCCCCACTTCGAAAATATTTGCATAAATTGGACTCGGTGATAAAGTTTGAAGGGTGGGTCTTAATTTTTATTGGAAAGGCTTACTCTTTGACACATTTGATAATTTATGGTTTTCTATGCACCTGGACCCAATTGACATTGTAAGGTGAGGATGTGCATGCATAATAATCCTTATTTATTACTATGCAATGAGGACTTAAAAGGAAGAGGATGTAAAGACGTGTTATTTTTATACGTATTTTGATGGCGAGTGTCGAAAAGAAACATGGTGATAAACCACAATTCCTGAGCCAAAACTTGCTTTTTAAAATTTTATTAATAAGCATTGTGGTACTTCGGTCCAAATGTTTTTTCTAACTCATTGTTTCTCCATATTGTCTTCCTACTGCCACCTCTCTATATCAATGCATAAAATCAACCTCTGCTTGGTTTGTGGTTATAGTTGCATGCCATTGAGTGTTGTTTAGAGTTTCCGTGAGTCTGTGACATTCATGCAATAAATGAAGTCTTGTAGAGGAGGATTCATCAAAGAGGCAAATTGAATTTCATTTTGACAAAACACATCTTTTGTAAAGATTGAATTCCATGAATGCATCCTCTTCCTACCATGCAAGACCGTGGATATGTTGAAAAGCATTGAACATCATCGAATAATGAAAACTAGTTCCTTGAGATCTTATTGAAACATATTGAGCTCAATTGAATTCCACCTGGGCCTTAATTAAAAATTCTAGACGTCACGTGTCATCAATAACACATAAAATCCATGATACTATCCCTCTACAAGGAGCCTCCTCCTCCTCCTCCTCCTCATAATCATCTTCATCATCGTTAGCATCATCATCATCATCCTTGTCATCGTCATCATCCTCCTCCTCCTCCTCCTCATCATCATCATCATTATCACCCACTTCCTCCTCATCATCATCATCCTCCTCCTCCTCCTCGACATCATATTGGTCATCATCTTCATCATCAACATCATCGACATCATCATCATCCATCATCTTCTTCATCATCTTCATCATCATCATCATCTTCGTCATCATCATCATTATCAATGATGATGATGATGAAGATGATGGATGATGATGAAGATGAGTATGAAGATGAATATGATGATGTTGATGATGACGAATATGATCACCATCATCATCCTCATCCTCCTCCTCCTCCTCCTCATCATCATCATAATCATCTTCATCATCATCATCCTCATCATCATCATCCTCGTCATTGTCATCATCCACATCATCATCATCGTTTCCATAGTCATCATCATCATTATCCCCCACTTCCTCATCATCATCCCCATCCTCATCATCATCACCATCATCATCTTGTCCATCATCTTCATCATCATCATCATCATCAACGTCATCATCATCATCTTCGTCATCATCATCATCATCATCTTCGTCATCATGATCATCATCATCTTCGTCATCATGATCACTATCAATAATGACATCATCATCATCATCTTTGTCATCATCATCATTAATGATGGATGATGGTGCAGATGAGTACGGAGATGAAGATGATGATGATGAATATGATCACCATCATCCTCCTCATCCTCCTCCTCCTCCTCCTCATCATAATCATATTCGTCATCATCATCCTCATCATCATCATCCTCGTCATTGTCATCATCCACATCATCATCATCGTTTCCATAGTCATCATCATCGTTATCCCCCACTTCCTTGTCATCATCCCCATCCTCATCATCATCACCATCATCATCTTGGCCATCATCTTCATCATCATCATAATCATCAACGTCATCATCATCATCCATCATCTTCGTCATCATCATCATTATCAATGATGACATCATCATCATCATCTTCGTCATCATCATCACTATTAATGATGGATGATGATGCAGATGAGTACGAAGATGAATATGATGATTTTGATGATGACGAATATGATCACCATCATCATCATCATCCTCCTCCTCCTCCTCATCATCATCATAATCATCTTCGTCATCATCAACCTCATCATCATCATCCTCATCATTGTCATCATCCATGTGATCATCATCATTTCCATAGTCATAATCATCGTTGTCCCCCACTTCCTCGTCATCATCCCCATCCTCATCATCATCACCATCATCATCTTGGCCATCATCTTCATCATCATAATCATCATCAACGTCATCATCATCATCCATCATCTTCGTCATCATCATCATTATCATCTTCGTCATCATCATCATTATCAATGATGACATCATCATCATCATCTTCGTCGTCATCATCATTATCAATGATGATGATGATGAAGATGATGGATGGTGATGCAGATGAGTACGAAGATCAAGATGATGGTGTTGATGATGACGAATATGATGATCATGATCATCATCACCCACTTTCTCATCATCATCATCATCCTCATCCTCATCCCCATCATCATCATCGCCATGATCATCATCATCACCATCTTGGTCATCGTCTTTATCATCGTCATCATCATCATTATCACCCACTTGCTCATCATCATCCTCATCCTCATCATCATCCTCATCCTCATCCTCATCCTCATCCTCAAACCCGTCATCATCATCTTCATCGTCAACATCATCATCATCGTCATCATCATCATCATCATCTCCATCATCATCGTTGTCGTCATCACCCTGTTCCTCATCATCATCGACATCATCATCATTGTCATATCATCATCATCATCATCATCATCATCTTCTTCGTCATCATCATCATTATCAATCGTCATCATCATCGTCAACATCATCATCTTCAATCGTCATCATCATCGTCAACATCATCATCATCATTGATAATGATGATGATGACGAAGATGATGATGATGATGATGATGATGATGATGATGAGGATGATGATGAAGATGAGTACGAAGATGAAGATGATGATGTTGATGATGATGAATATGATCATCATCATCGTCCTCGTCCTCGTCATCGTCATAATCATCTTCATCATCATCAGCAACATCATCTTCATTCTCGTCATCAACATCATCGTCATCATCCCCATCATCCTCATCCTCCTCATCATCATCATCCCCATCATCCTCATCATCATCATCCCCATCATCATCATCAACATCATCCTCATCATCCCCATCCTCCTCCTCATCATCATATAAATTTAATTTAATTCAATTTAAAACATTATTAATTATTAAAAAATATATATTTTATAAAATTATTTAATCAATATGGAAATTTTCAAACTTTAGAAAAAACAACGCGCACGCGCCATTTTGCGCGTGTGTGTCATTTTGTGCGTATGCACTTTTCAAATACATGCACAAGTTTAGTTTTTAAATTTTGGCGGGTAATTCGTTTCCCACCAACGTGATGGATGACTTGGCTGCTATGGTTTTAGGTTCGGGTTGCCAAAATACATATAATAATATAAAAAAAATACATCTTATTCTATAACTTATTCTGTTTTGAGCATAATTCTGCGTATGCTACACTTGTCCATTGCAAATGAAATTGCACACACTTGTAGAACTATGTGTGCAGATTCCGAATATGTAATTTTTTATTAAAACTATTATTTGTTCCTATTTTTTAGTTAATTTCAATTGCACTAATGCCAATCTTACACAAAGAGTAGGTTATTTCTTCCATCCATAACTTTTTATTGGCTCACCTATTTTGAAAACGGAAAAGAACCCACACAAGTACACACAAAAACATACATCCTAAAAAAAAAATTGTTGATTGATTAGGTTAAGACCATGATATCGAGGGCTAATGATGGGCCTCATCATTTTAGGGATGGGATGACTTCCTTAATTAAAAAAAAATTGAAATGAACATAAATAAATATGGAAAAATAATGCCACACTAGAACGGCCTGTTATCTACGACTGTATATAATTCTTTTAACAAAAATCCACCATTTGAATACCGAACCAGAGGGCTAATGCAAACATATTCATTATATTTTCTTAAAAAAATAACATACCAACCTTAGGAGAACCCCATTTTTTGGGAGTTATACTTAATTTCCATAAATAATATTTATATATTCCGGAAGGTAAACCGATTTTCTACGTTTGATCTTCTTGCACCATATTCCAAAAAGTTCTGTAGGTAGCTCTAATATTGCTTTTTGACGTTCAGATTTCTATTTTTCCAGAAGTCCATTGCGACTAACGCGTCATGAGTGTCCAGCATTAGCTTGCACCAGCCCGGGAGAGAATTTAGGGTGAGGGATGGAGGGAGAAAGGTGGAGATAGATATGGATGGAGGGGGAATGGGTTTGAGAATAGAAATGGACATAATGTGTGTGTGTGTGTGTGAGAGAGAGAGAGAGAGAGAGATTGATGGTTGGGGAGAGAGATACTAGAGGGAGGTGTGAACGACAAAGAAAGTGGGAGGTTGTGTGTGTGTGAGAGAGATAGGGAAGGAGGAATTAGTAGGGTAGCAGGGATGAAGATGGTGTGAGGGAGGGAAAGCGACATAGAGGGAGGGAGGTAAAGGTAGTGAGGGACGGATCCAGGGATAGATCTAGAGAAAGAGATATGGAGAGAGGGTTACAAGATGAGAGAGAGAGGAAAGGGAGCAGGGATAAAGGCACATAAGGGTAGTGATTAATGGCGAACGAAGGGAGAGAGTGCTATAGTGACATGGATAATTGTGAAGATAAAGAGAAGGCATATACCCTCCTCCTCATCATCTTCATCACCATCACCATCATCATCAACATCTTCATCATCATCATCACCATCATCATCATCATCAACATCATCATCATCATCATTGTCATCTCTAGGTTCCTCATCAACATCTCCATCATCATCATCTTCTTCATCTTCATCATCATCATCATCATCATCATCAACATGTTCATCATCATTGTCATCTCTAGGTTCCTAATCAACATCTCCATCATCATCATCATATTCATCATCATCATCATCATCATCATCTTCATCACCATCACCATCATCATCAACATCTTCATCATCATCACCATCATCATCATCACCATCATCATCATCAACAACATCTTCATCATCATTGTCATCTCTCCCTTCCTCATCAACATCTCCATCATCATCATCATCATCATCATCATCATCATCTTCATCACCATTACCATCATCATCAACATCTTCATCATCAACAACATCTTCATCATCATTGTCATCTCTAGGTTCCTCATCAACATCTCCATCATAACCATCTTCTTCTTCTTCTTTATCATCATCATCACCATCATCATCAACATCTTCATCATCATCACCATCATCATCTTCTTCATCATCATCACCATCATCATCATCAACAACATCTTCATCATCATTGTCATCTCCCCCTTCCTCATCAACATCTCCATCATCATAATCTTCATCATCATCATCTTCATCATCATCATCTTCATCAGCATCAGCATCAGCATCAACATCTTCATCATCATCACCATCATCATCAACATCTTCATCATCATTATCATCTCTAAGTTCCTCATAAACATCTCCATCATCATCATTTTCTTCATCATCATCATCATCATCATCATCTTCATCACCATCACCATCATCATCAACATCTTCATCATCATCACCATCATCATCATCACCATCATCATCATCAACAACATCTTCATCATCATTGTCATCTCTCCCTTCCTCGTCAACATCTCCATCATCATCATCATCATCATCATCATCATCATCATCATCATCTTCATCACCATTACCATCATCATCAACATCTTCATCATCAACAACATCTTCATCATCATTGTCATCTCTAGGTTCCTCATCAACATCTCCATCATCACCATCTTCTTCTTCTTCTTTATCATCATCATCACCATCATCATCAACATCTTCATCATCATCACCATCATCATCTTCTTCATCATCATCACCATCATCATCAACAACAACATCTTCATCATCATTGTCATCTCCCCCTTCCTCATCAACATCTCCATCATCATAATCTTCATCATCATCATCTTCATCAGCATCAGCATCAGCATCAACATCTTCATCATCATCACCATCATCATCAACATCTTCATCATCATTGTCATCTCTAAGTTCCTCATAAACATCTCCATCATCATCATTTTCTTCATCATCATCATCATCATCATCATCATCATCATCTTCATCACCATCACCATCATCATCAACATCTTCATCATCACCATCATCATCATCATCATCATCATCATCATCATCATCATCATCATCATCATCAACATCTTCATCATCATTGTCATCTCTCGCTTCTTCATCAACATCTCCATCATCATCATCTTCATCATCATCATCATCATCATCTTCTTCTTCTTCATTGCCATCACCATTATCATCAACATATTCATCATCATCACCATCATCATCACCATCATCATCACCATCATCATCAACATCTTCATCATCATTGTCATCTCCAGGTTTCTCCTCAACATCTCCATCATCATCATCTTCTTCTCCGCCATCCTCATCATCATCATCATCATCTTCATCACCATAGTCATCCTCATCAACATCTTCATCATCATCAACATCATCATCATCACCATCATCATCATCATCAACAACAACATCTTCATCCTCATTGTCATCTCCCCCTCCCTCATCAACATCTCCATCATCATCATCTTCATCATCATCATCATCATCATCATCATCACAATCACCATCATCATCAACATATTCATCATCATCATCATCATTGTCATCTCTAGGTTCCTTATCAACATCTCCATCATCATCATCTTCTTCTTGATCACCATCATCATCATCATCTTCATCACCATCACCACCATCATCAACATCTCCATCATCATCATCTTCTTCATCTCCATCATCATCATCTTCATCATCATCATCATCATCATTTTCATCATTATTGTCATCTCTAGGTTCCTTATCAACATCTCCATCATCATCATCATCATCATCATTATCATCATCATCAACATCTTCATCATCATCATCATCAACATATTCATCATCATCACCATCATCATCATCAACAACATCTTCGTCATCATTGTCATCTCCCCCTTCCTCATCAACATCTCCATTATCATCAGCTTCATCATCATGATCATCATCTTCATCACCATCACCATCACCATCAACATCTTCATCATCATCACCAACATCTTCATCATCATTGTCATCTCTAGGTTTCTCATAAACATCTCCATCATCATCATATTCTTCATCATCATCATCATCATCATCATCATCATCATCATCACCATCGGCATCATCATCAACATCTTCATCATCATCATCATCATCATCATCATCATCAACATCTTCATCATCATTTTCATCTCCAGGTTCCTCATCAACATCTCCATCGTCATCTTCTTCTTCATCATCGTCATCATCATCTTCATCACCATCACCATCATCATAAACATGTCCATCATCATCATCTTCTTCATCTCCATCATCATCATCTTCATCATCATTGTCATCTCTAGGTTCATCATCAACATCTCCATCATCATCATCATCATCATAGTCATCATCATCATCATCATCATCATGTTCATCACCATCACCATCACCATCATCAAAAACATCTTCATCATTATCACCATCATCATCATCACCATCATCATCATCATCATCACCACCATCATCAAGAACAACATCTTCATCATCATTGACATCTCCCCCTTCTTCATCAACATCTCCATCATCATCATCTTCATCATCATCATCATCATTGTCTTCCTCACCATCATCATCATCATCATCATCATCATCATCATCGTCGTCGTCGTCGTCTTCATCACCATCACCATCATCATCAACATCTTCTTCATCATCATCATCATCTTTATCATCATTGTCATCTCTAGGTTCCTCATCAACGTCTCCATCATCATCATATTCTTCTTCATCATCATTGTCATCTCTAGGTTCCTCATCAACGTCTCCATCATCATCATATTCTTCATCATCATCATCATCATCATCATCATCATCATCTTCATCATCATCACCATCATCATCAACATCTTCATCATCATTACCATCATCATCAACATATTCATCATCATTGTCATCCCTAGGTTCCTCATCAACATCTCCATCATCATCATCTTGATCATCATCATCATCATCATCATCATCAACATCTCCATCACCATCATCATCATCATCAACATCTCCATCATCATCATCATCATCATCATATCCATGACCATGACCATCATCATCATCAACATATTCATGACCATCATCATCATCATCACCATCATCATTAGAATGGCATTATTGAACCAATGTATGCACGAGAGTGGAGACAATGAATTTGGGAATATGGTTATAGACATGAAAAGTTTCAAATATATCAGCTATGAAATAGTCCCAGGGAAAGAAAGCAAAAAAATACAATTAGTGACATCTTAGGTATGCATTTATATCTATAAATTTATGTTTGAACAGTTACATTTCAATCCTTACTTGCAAAAAAATTGATATTGAGATCATTTTGTGTCACCAGGTACAAGCTAGTGACTTCGTCAAGGAATTTATTTAAAAGACACATCAATATGTTCAGCATGTCCACTTGGCATGATGGCAGGATGAGAAGTTTAGAATATCCATAGATACATTTCCCTGTGTTACTATACTTTCAGTTGTTTATTTTGCCGAGAACTACACTCTGTAACCTCAAAATGAGATCCAAAGTCAATATTATCACTCTAAGCAGGTTTCCTTGATGGTACATATCACATATAGGCATGGCCCAAATAGCAGTGAAGAGAAAAGAGAAATTATGAAGGAATATCACCTCTAGATAAGGGATGATAGGTGCCATGACTTCCACTATGTACATCATTGCTTCATCATGTTCTATGATCACTTGAAGGGAATGAACATACAGATGGATCGACATTGGATCTGGTCTAATGGATGTGGTGGTCAGTTAAAAAATGCATGCATATTTCAATGGTTGTGTTCATTGCATAAAAACTCCAAAGTGCCATATATGTGGAACTATTTTGAGACTGGGAATGATAAAGGAGAGCATGATGGATCCGTAGCATGTGTCAAAACAACCTTACGAAGAGAGGAATTGAAAGTATTTACAGAATCTACTATTCGAAATTCTCAATCTATAATCAGGTGGTGCATGTCAATAATGGGAGAGGAATCAACTATGCAAGTAGAATCCACAAGAAAGAGACATGTGGAGAGATTTTTTTGGGAGGTGGTAGACATAGATCGTTCAAATGCATGGGAATGCAAGATTGTGCCTGGGACTCATGGCTTTCATTTGGTTCGAGGCTCTGATAACCCAGTATTTCAAATTTGGACAAAAAAACTCGCTTGTTTTTTCCCACCTTGTTGTGATGGTGACCGAGATGGGTGTGAATCATTGGATTGGGTTGATGGATGGGATCGCATATCACTTACACTTGATCAGCGTGCAATTGTTGAGTTAACTCCATTGGAAGAAGACCAATCATCTATTTCTATAGATTTTGATAATGTCTCAGACCTTGTAGAATGTGGTATGATGCATTTCCTTAACATTTTTTTGTTTATTTACGTAGTCTTCAAATGCACATTAATGGCCTTGTATCGCACGAAAAATATTTTGATCATATACCTACATTGTGTGCATGAGTGAGTTCATTGAAACCTTGAAATACATTTTATTGCACTTACTTTTATTAAATTACACGAGCAAGGACTTTGACTTAACTTGTAATGATCATCCAAAATCACAATTTTTAATTAGATATCCAATTAGTGTGCATGTAGTGATTTCGTTGAAACCTTTAAATATAATAGTATGTTCTTTTGACATAGCGCATTCATGAGTAATAGATAATCCACACAAATCAACACAATAAATTGAAACAAGAACATGTGGAAACCAAAGAACAAATACAAAGTGAAATGTATCATTCATTCATTAAGTGAAATGTCAATGTACATGTCTCCAAAAGTAAATGTATCCAAAAGTACATATATATCCAAACGTATCCAAAAGTACATGTATCCAATGAAGTCAATGTACATGTCTCCAAAAGTACATGCACAATGAAGTCAATGTACATGTCTCCAAAAGTACATGTATCCAAAAGTACATATATATCCAAAAGTATATGTATCCAAAACTATCTTAGCCACATGTACATGTATCCAAATGTACATATATCCCATAAGACACACCAAAACTCAAGCTTCCTCTTGTTCTTTCCCGATGTTGATCCTCTAGGCACATCTCTAGGATTAGTGTGCGTCTCTGGATCCTGCAAATTAAATATCAATTGTTAAATTCAACTAACTATGTACTAATACATTAGCTCAACAATTAACTCAACAATTATCAACATGTACATGGAAATTGCATCAAACACTTGGTCACTAATGGACATCTCACCTCAACGAGAGACTGTGACAAAGGGGACTGTGTTCCTTGTGTAGAAGATGGAGTTGTTGGTTGAACATCCAGGATGGTTGCAACCATGGTCGAACCAGGGGGGCCAAGAATTGCTCCTGCTTCTGGTGGATACAATCACAAAATGTTGAAATAGTTATACATGCATGAATAAACAATAGACAACAATAATAAACTATGTAAAGATCATGTTGAAATAGTTACATACCTCTATGTGACCAGTTGCCATTGCAGATGTAGCACTGAATGCTGCATAGACCATCGATGCGAGGTTTGCAATAGACAACTCTGGTTCCTGATGTAGTAATGCAATTCAAACATTAACAAAAACGATTATGCAATGGATTTCAAGTTAACCAACAAATATCATCGAAGGATATACATTACCATGGTATCAGTAAGCCCATGGTCGTGGGAAGATGGATTTTTGCTAGGAGTAGGCTGCCTCACATACACATGACCCTTGTTCACCAATGGCCTAGGAGGAGATACAAATCTAGGCAATAGTCTAGATGTTTCGGTTGGTGCCTACAGTCAGCAAGTGTTCATGTAGTTAGACATGCATGATTCAACGAACATACATGTATTTAAAAAAAGACATTTTTAATTGTTTACCTAGAGCCCAAATGTTTCCTCGGACGATACGACCATGGATGATACCTCTACATTAGCTTTCCCTAATGAAGGATCTTCCATCTACAAGTTTAATAATTGTAAATATTAGACCGTAGATAACATTATTGAACTAACATGTAAAGTATGTGGAAATTAACAAATTAACAAGTATTAAAAAACTGAAATTTTAAAAGGTTTACCTCGGTGTGAGATACAACAATGGGTGTTATATAAGAGGGGCCTGCCAATTGGGTAGCATCATGAATCCCTCCACCAATGATGGGATCCGTGGATGGAATGTGATGCCCCCCTGTAGATTCTGGAACAGGGAAATTTTTAGGGGCGAAATTCCGCCAATTAGCTATTTTTTGGGCATTTTTTCAAAAACTAAATTCGCTATTTGGTCATTTTTTGTCTTTAATATTGCCTATATTTACATAAAATGAGTTTTCTTACCATAATATTCGCCAAATTTTACAAGTTTTAGTAGTAAATTGTATGTTTCATATTTAATATTCGCTTACCTATCTATATATATGTTTTATCCATTTCAAAATAATCACCTAGAATACTATACTTGAGTATACTAATAGAATCCTTAAAAAAACCTTGGTCTGGAACATCTGACTCTGGGGCGTCACTGTCGGCATAAAGCATCAACTGCAAGTTCACAAAATTAATATACTAGCTCAAACTATATATATGTGTACAAAGAGGAAAATAAATGAAGAATTTATTACAATTAACCATCTACATACCTCACTCAAAAACCCACTGAAGGAAACATCGGAGGCAAGACCATAGCAGACACGACCACACGATGTGCACTCGTGAGGCTCAATACTAGGCTGGGGATGTGCTGATGGTCCTGCACTAGTGGATTGTCCTGCACTAGATGATGGTCCTGCATGGTGGCAACCTGGAGTATGTACCACAACAGGGACAGATGTCCCTTCCTCACGCATATGCTGAACCATAGTGCCATGGCGAACAACCACTCATGCCAAACTCAAAAATGCATCACGTGTCTATGGAATAACTCGATGTGTAGGTGGGACATCTGGACCAGGAAACTGCCTACGAGGTGATGGGATAGGGCGATCAGGGTCTTGAAGCCTTGCATTGAGTCGGTTTTGGGGCATCCCCCCACCGATCCGCTGAAACTGCAAGATATCAAAATAGTTTACGTATTTATGTAACACGAACTCTAAATACATCTTTCGAAGGAAATACAGGGGAATTTCCCTGTTGTTATGTGGTGGCATACCAAAAACCAAGTACCATCTGTCCATCCAATTCTCAACAAATGGTTGAAATGTGCACCACTCAATGGAGATATGAGGCCTATTTGCATTTAGGATTTCCCCTGACCGAGGGTCCCTAAACAATGCAAATATGAGCTCTTTGGATATTTTCAACTTTTTTATTGTAGTGTAGTCTAGCCCATCAACATATTCTTGTCTTTTTCTTTCTCTATATGATGTAATATCATATAGTACATTGCTAGACTGTGAAATGGTGTCAACAATTGCATCCGGAGTTGATGCAAGTGAGTGGAGAATCTTGTCACCACCACTAAAATTTGCACTAATGCCCCTCAAGCAGGCAAGCTCAATTGGTATCTCGGCATTTGTGTCCATAGCCACAACTGCAATAAAAACATCAATACGAAAATCATTAGAAACATATACATGGTATATAATGACGTCTCTTCAAAATTGAAAATGTAAATTAATCAAACTCAAGTAAGCAATTTAATGGCATTCACTTACATCATTTAAAAATTAAAATTAAACATTTAACAATTAAGAAGTAAGTTTCGTTCAACTTCTTTCTAGAAGTTAAGGCATTTCTTAACCCTCATTGGGGACTTTTCCATGCAAACTTGGGTTTAAACTTCTTAGAATTTAGGAGTGTTATTTTGACATGTTTTGGCCTTTACGCCCCTTGCAGAAAACAATATTTCCATCAACTTCATAAGCTAACATTAAATTTATTGATTTCAACTTATTACGCCTTGTGGTTGGAGGGGAGGACAAAGTGGCATGGAATGAAATGGATATGTATGACTTTGTCTTTCCAATATGATTACATATACTTGAGATGACTATCAATGATTAAGATGTTGAGTAATCAACTAGAGATTGTGACTAGAATGACAATAACAACAATGTCAACTTAATAAGATTTCACAAGTGGAATATGACAATGTTATCTCATAATTATCACATGTATATTTATTAATGATCCAAGTATTATGATATGTGATTGATATGACAAGATGGTTGATTAGGAGGATCATGATTAAGTTGAGATAGAACAACTAAATTTAAATGTCACAGTCCTAGGACTATGACTACATTCAGTTAATGAATAAGTAAGAATAGGATATGACTTGTTAGGCTTAGAAAGATGGTTAAGGCAACATGCCCGGGGGAATGTCAGGTAGTAAAACTCAGACCCATGTCTTAAACCCAGTCTTTAAGAGCGATGGAATTTTAGGATAGATGTAGGGTTAGGACAACATCCAAGGGAAGAAGGGCCGAGATAGGTAAGAATGTTAGAAGGGTTTTAGGATAGGTTTCTAGGAGTAGTTAGTCGGTCACAACCACAGGTATTTGTGAGTGTAGATTAGGATTGTTGGATAGGTAAACGACAAGGGCAACGAACTATTAGGATATGTGAGGCAAGAAAAGGGGTGATACATGGCTGCCACCAATCCTCTAAATATTATTGAATCGATCATGGTTGGGAACACTCTCACGACACACTCTAGGTAGTTCATGGGTGTTCACCATTTCCATTGTTTTATAAATATGGAAACCAGCCAAAAGAGACATGGGAAAATGGAGAAATTGTGGACTGGAATACAATTGGTTGTAGATGAGCTTAGAGACTCGACATGTAGAAAGATATTACCCATTGTTTTTTCTATTTTAAAAAACCATTGATAAATCTAGTGATGCAGGGGCATAGACTGTTTGAGTAAAGGCATTTATGGATTTGCTAGGTCAACTGAGCTTAAGGAGACCTAGGGTCTCACATGTTTCTAATTTACTTTATTTTGTTGAGAGGTTGAATAAAGAGAATAAGCATACTAGATCCTTTTCCCAATGTAATCGATAGGGTTAGTTGAGCATTTCCAGAATTGTAGCATATAGTTAGTGATTTGTCAAGTGAGTCACTAGTTAGTTGAGTTAATCATGGATTTTGTTCCTTCTTTATAGGATCCAAAAATCTTTATAGGATCCAAAAAGCAAAATTCGAGTTGTATTTAGTTTAGCTGATGACCTTTAATTAATTGGCTTTTCAATAGCTCAATGAAGCTAAGGTTAGCTCACAGAAGTTGAAGATAGAGATTCAAGTGGAAGAGGGCTCGGAATTATCAATTCCTTGGAGCAAAACAGAGACAATTTCTCTCTGCAAAATCGATCTCTACATTGTATGGCAAGTTCAGAAAATTAAATACGAAACAAAGTGATTTTCTATATGAAGTCTTTGAGTTGAATCCACGGTCCTTGAGCGTGGATTAGATTGATCACAGGTGTGGATAGGGCAGGCCCGAGAGGCACTTTGTTAATGTGTTTTGGCATTTAGTTAAGGGTGCTTAACTAAGAGGCAATGTATAGCTACATACACTTGTGATGAAATTTTGATTATGTTAATGGACAAATGATTGTGATGAAATTTTGAGAAACCAAGTTACTAATTTTTTATGCATTTTGTCTCTTCACACTTGTGCATGCATTTCATCTTGTTATGGCCATTTCCGATGAAACTTATTCAATTAGTATCATGGAGAAATGGCCTTTGAGGGTTGGAAATTTGGGTTTCATGTGGATGGATACATTGTAGAAAGGGAGGAGTTCTATTTTTTTTATTTTTTTTGGTTGCATTAGGAATTTTTTAGTCCTTGAAAATGAATTCATTGTAATTATTCACTCATCTTGGTTGAGGGAGATGTGAACTTAATTAGAGATTGGGTTATTTCCAATTTGATAAATATTACAAAATTAGGTTGTTTTAAACTATAAAAAAGGTAATTTAGGTTTAGAATTGACAAAAAATGGTATGGGTGAATGAATTACCTGATTAGATGACAATCCACTAGTGAATTTTCCTCCCCTCCAATGAAATCCAGCTCCTCCAATACTCTAGGGCACAAAATCCTTCGGCATCCAAGCTAAAATTCGCGTTTCTGATGCTTGAAATGCGTCACGGGTGGTCGGGACTATGTATTTAAATTGATTTTAGATTTACAAAACGTGTACGCGTTATATAACTACATAATGCGTATGCGTTTTGTGGTTCTAAAACGCATACGTGTTATGTTTACCTATCCTACATGTCTAATGACATGTCAAGCTCAGATTTTACCATACCAAGTGCTAAGTATCTTAAACGCGTCATATTTTTATGTAACGTGAACATGTTTTAAAAAACTAGGATTGCATCTAAAAGGTCCCTCATCTTTTTGCACGCACCCATGACTACTATAGTAGTCCTTACAAATTTAAAACATTTCCTTCCTTATTCAATATGATGCTTACTTTAATGCAATAATAATTTCAAAAGTAGTATATATTCTATACAGCTTTGCATAAACATGCGTTGATTTCCTATATTATATCCAACTTGGGTAATATTAACCACCTAATGCATACATATTACTTCAGATAATTCCTCTTTCCTAAATACACAAATTAAAATAAAATTCAGAATAATAATATATAGTCAAGACTACTTCAAACATAAAAGGACTATCACCATCTTAAACAATACAATGAATACATCCATATGTTATCTCCATAATCAAGAGTGGAATCTTACAAAAATAGGTATAACTTAATTTATGAAAAATGTACTTATCTTATTTTTGAATACCTTTGCGATTGAAGATGTGGATCCAACTTTTAGATCTTTATCTTCCACTTTTAATCATCTTTGATCCTCTAAACTTCTTGCATGTTGTTATTGTTTCTCTTCCTCTCATAACTGTTGTCAATGTTCATGGCATCTCTTCAATTCTTTTTCATCGAAACTTGTTCTCTTATCACCATAAGACAACATAAAACATATACATACATGTGTATGATCCTTTTTCGTTATAAAAATAATGCATAGGTAAAACAAAAATTTACTTATCTTATGGAGGACCATCCTTCATTTTCACTCTCAGACGATAATCCTCTTAGCCGATCCTTAACTTGTTATAGACATATCGTTCATTCACAAGTTAGTAGTGTTATATCAGATATTTTTGAACAACCAATCCCAAAGCTTGACATTCACCTCATCTTTGGATGAATTTTGCATTACCTACGGTAATATTTGCATACATCATACTTAAACATTAGGGAAGCTAAAAACCAATTTACTTGGCATCTTTTACCCCTATGTCCCATTATTAAACCATGGGAATGAAATACTTTAGCAACTCTTTGTTGAACACTTATCAAAAATTTTCATCCTCGAAAAAAATCAAACGATGTCCTTTTCTCTTGATGTTATTTTTAATTTGGTTTTCCTAGGTCTTGCTATTGATGATCACCTACACTCTTTCTTCTCCACTCAAGCTCACTTGCTTGAGTCATGAATTTACTTTCTTTTCCACTCAAGCTCTCTTGCTTGAGTCGAGGAAATTACTCTCTTTTCCACTCAAGATCTCTTGCTTGGGACCAGGAAATTACTTTGTTTTCCACTCAACCTCTCTTTCTTGAGTCTAGGAAATTAATCGCTTTTCCACTCATGCTCTCTTGCTTGAGTCTAGGAAAATTATTTTAGCATACACTGGCTGAATTATCAATTTTTCCACCTGGTGTTTTTCCATCTCTATATTGTCTTTCCCCATTCATGGATCAATAATAATGATCATATTATTTAGTATTTACTGTCAATCATGACATTTAACTACTTACAACACATAAAATTGGTTCTCATCATGCCTCCATTATTTATTGACATCACCAAGTCCTCTGAATCTATCACGACTTCACAATTAGTTAGTAGCAACATCATATTGTTATCATATCAATAATAAGTCCACTTATTGACTAAATCAACTTTTGACCAACTTCAGAATCAACTATATACCAATAATTATTGCATTTCATATGCTTTGGTATTTAACCATATCATCACTTATATGTTCATTTTTAAACATTGATCATAATTCAAACCTTTGCAATATTGTGATTTCTAATCATCATGTTCCTTACATATCCTGTGATGAACTAATATCTCTTCAACCTGTGTTGTGCATTGAAAGTTAAGGGAACACTTCTTTCACAATGAACAATAAAGATACTTCCAACTGTAACCACAAATCCTATTAATCAATGTTCAATGTATGTTACTATCTCTAGTAAATATACATCACTATATTGATACAATTCATCGTTACTATTTTAAGGAAATGGGGTATATAAACACGATGATATGCCAAGTAAATAGAGTATAATATACTATTGCATATAGCAAATCCTTTCTAAATATGAAATATATATATATATTGGGAAAATTTCAACATATTTAACCACTAGAACATCTTCAAAATTTATATACACATACCAAGTATTTCCATTTTAACTCATATATATATATATATATTAAACCATTAATTTAATCTATTATGTTTTCCCATATACTAGTTTATGTATATATTTGTAAAGTAACCCTTATATATATGTTAACTCATGTATTTCTTATCATTAAACCAACCAAAGTTCTCGGCCCTGTTATATAAAATATTTCATTAAACATATCACTGAGAGTGTATCACATAATACATGAACTCTAACATATAATTTAAGTATATATTTAAACAACATCTAAAATTTCAATTACATATCCGAAAAATTTGTTGGACAGGAGGTAGATAAAATTTACAATATAAGTTCCTTATACGGGAATGGCAACACGCACATGAAATTCATATGTCATACATAGTATCATACGCTGTCAATATTTATGCTCCATTGTTTTATGCGACAAAGAATTACACATCTAAAAATCAATATCATACCATACTTTAACACATATCCAACTCATTATACCAATGCTCCAACAAGACTCTGGCACATCTCAAATCAATGCATTAATATAATATTATAACCCCGGCCATCGTATCAAGCATTAAACTTTCAATTTAGACTCTAAATTTGACTACTTGATGACACGGGTTAATTATATTGTCCGTACCAACGGTTGGTACTTCACTGCTCGATTCCATCACAAATATCGATACTGCAGTATTACGCTCAAACGAGTAGTGATGTGCTATCACAATTCACAACACTGCATCCGGATACCAATCCATCCGAGTCTTGTTAAAAAAGAAACAAAGAAAGAAATACACATGGATTCTAACAACCGGTACGATTCGATGGCTCGAATCTTCCCAAAATGCACAACATTCAAATTCAATAACCATTTTCTCAAAAGACTTCATGCATAGACCTTTAAATAAAATCGATATGATTTACATAACTGTATCATCCATGAATACGATTCTGTATAATTTATTTCCTATAACACAACTTCATACGAGATCTATTGAATAACAATTAACACAATTTGTATAACTTCATAACAGCATAAAACCATTTTATAGAAGCTTCGATTCATCTAATAGCTAGATACTTCATTATATCTATTTTCAAAATAAATTAACGCCATAACTCTAATCACTCGATTAACAACCCGGAAAAGACACAAATGCATTCGATTCATACAAGTTTAACATTATGCAGGTTGCTAAATTCAATTACCCTGTACTTGGGTGAACGATCCATAGTATCACATCAAAAGAAAAATACTCTATCCCGAGCAATAGCAGAAAGCAAATGATAAGTCCTTAGATCCGAGCATTTGAACCATGCTCTGATACCACATTGTAATGTACTTAAATTCGGTATAAACAAACTACGCTATTGTAATTTTTTTTATAGATCTGAGCTATCACTCATTGTTTTAATCCAATATAAACAAAACACATGAAAACAACCTGCCACTGACGATGGATCCATAGTGAACATCTCACCCGTAATACTTTCAGTAGTTGAAATAATCATTAAGCAAACATGCAATAAAACACTTACTTGAAAATAGAAGCCCAATAACACCTGGATCTTCCCAATTCCTCCCAACCATAGAAGAGGACAACCACACTTACTTGGCCAAATTCACCCTTGATATGGATCACCACCATAGACCAATGAACTTAGATAAGACAAGTTGAACGAAACACTCTTCCCAATAGTCTATAACATATATCTGAACGTAGCACTCTTCCCAAGAGTCTGTAACAGATTCAAGGATGGACTTTCAAAATAGAGAGAGTACTCAACAAATTTCCCTCAACATAGCAACAATTTCTCTCTATGCACCACACAATGTCCTATGCTTTCTCTGTGGACCGATATATAATGTTTTCTCGGGCCTTGTGCCATCTCAATCAAATCTCAAGCAAATATCTTGATCCCCATAATTCTGGATTTGGTCGGTTTGCTAAGCTTTTGACATGGATTTGATTGATACCAAATATATTTATTGCTATCCACTTGTTCAGTGTCTCATGATGGTGTCCCCTCTTTCAACTAGTTGTTCCAAGTGTCTATTTTTATTAAATAAAATAATATTTCTTGTGCATAATATTCACCCCGCATAAATGTAAGTATTTTTTCCACATAGAGTTTTATAACTCTTTTACAAAATAAATGTTTTGAGATTATTTCTCAAATAAAATACTTTAATCAAAATAATTCAAAAGTCTTGGGGGTATTACAATGTCAAACTCTAGATGGTTAGGAAAATGTACCAAGACATTGGCTATGGGACCAACGATGCCTTTCTCAGAAGTGGGAGTGGGAGACAATTGGTGAAGTGTTGTATAGTAGGATTTGGTGTAAGACAATGGGATTGACAATTAATTGGAGTGTGCATGTTGTCCTTGCAAGGCAACATTGTTGATACGTGTCAAGAAGATATGTGATCTGCATAATGAATCTAGGACACGATATTCATGGATTATCATGTGTTGGCCTATATGGATGACTACATGGTCTCATGTTGAGTAGTCAGTTGTTCAAGTATGCTTGGATCAAGGGAGGCAAAACAAAATTTCCTATCGTTAGGTGGCAATAGTGTAGCATTTTCTATGGTCAAATTGTCACTCTAACCTTCCATAAGAATAAAATGCCTTGCTTGGGTTCAATCACATCATGCTGGTTAGGTAATTTTGACTGATTCAAGTAGTTTATGGCCATGCCCAACTAGTAAGGTCACACTAATGCCACACAAAAAATAGGATTTGTGAGTTACATAGTACATTGAAGCATAACTAATGGTCTATCCCCATGACAATTGGTATGAGAGCCATCACTACTACAAGGTGGGGACCTTTGAGACAATTTTTTAAGACAATATTGATTTTCATTTGTTTTTAATTATTTAATAACAATTAAGACAATTTTAAGACAAATTACTATTCTTTTAAATATCTATTTTAAATTGCTTTCTTTTTCTGCTTTTATAAATTGCTTTTATTTTTTAGTTTTTAAAATTAGTATTTTGTTATTGCTCAAACTAATTTTAATTTTGTGATTTTATGAAGGTAAAGGGATTTAGGAATTTGCATGAATATTTTTCATGGCCATGAGTGGGATGGATCCTTACACTAGAAAGGAAAAAGGGAAGAGCCATAATCGAGACTACTAGATTGCTGGAGGATGGAGCTAGTCATGTTCAGGTCTTACTATGCAGGGTATGGAAAGGTATGTTAATTTTTTTTACAGGTATTCTAATTTTTTTTTAATGTTCTTTCCTGGGACAAAACTTGTGACAATATTTAAAGAACATTTACAGCAGAAAGACCATTGATTATCTCATGAAGAAAGATTTCCTTTATTTGTAATTATTGTGATTATTTATGAATTATATTAACTAATTTTGCAGTGGTGCAAGGGGATCAGTCGCCATTCTAGATGCCCTCTTCTCAATTTTGATAGCCTACAGTTTCCACTTCTTCAAAACTAGCCAGCCTGGTTGACAAGAGAAGGCCCCCGTTCACGAGACCCCATTAAATATAAGAACCATGTTCATTATACTATGTTCATCATCCATTCAACAACCATATCTGAGAGGAGAGAGAAGGACCGTGAAACAGTGGCAACACTTCAAGTCTGCAGTGAACCTCTGCTGATCAATCAAACTTATTGTTTGCCAAAGGTATCTTGCTTGATCTATAGTTCAACCAGTTGCAGTTTGTTACTATGAAATACTTCAATATGGTCATTGCACCCAAAACCTGTAATCCTAATCATAGCAGGTGTAATAATCCTCGTTCAAGGGTATAATTCAACCAGTTTATGTCTGTCACTCAGAAATACTTCAATATGGTCTTTGCACCCCGACCCTGTAATCGTTGTAGCGAGTGTAATAATCATCGTTCAGGGATATCTTTTATCCGGTTGCAGTTTTCCACTCTCAAATGATTCAAAACGGGCATTGCTCCATCTTCAAAGGAGGGAAAATATTCTATTCTGGGATTTTTCAGTTTGGAAAATGTTGAACGTTTTCAAAGCTCCTTTGGAAACTCAATGCACCTTTAACAAATGGGCCATATCCTTCCTTGGATTTTCAACATTAGTCCATCCTTGCAACTATTAAGAAGATATTCAATCTGAAATCATATTTTCAGACGAAGGGAGACGCTTGGGATGGATAAGATAGCAGACGAACAGACTGCACATGTATGTATATATCTGTCATTTAGATTTTTAGATAAGAATTAAAGAAGCCACGTGGCTAGGTAAATTACACTTTCATTTCAAATCTAGTTCTTATACTTTGACATCAAATTTGATTTGTTTCTTTAAACTGGTTTTTTGAACAAATGAGTTACCCATACTAATTCTTATAAGTCTAGGTTGGGTAAATAAATCTTGCTTGATAGTGTTCCATTTACATTGATTTATATATACTTTTTGCATCATTATATTCCTCGTACATGATAATTCTTATAAGTCTAGGTTGGGTAAATAAATCTTGCTTGATAGTGTTCCATTTACATTGATTTATATATACTTTTTGCATCATTATATTCCTCGTACATGCATAATCCTGTAGCTATCTTTTGAACAAGGTGGTTCGGGGTTGGCCAGCAATATAATCTTTCAGAATGTTCAAATGGTAGACACCGGCAACCCAATATTAATTGACCAATAATATTGGGATTCACCAGATCCCCGCCCCAACCAGGTAGGTGTCCAATTTCACTCATAAATGTTTGATTTAATGTCTTAAATAAATAGTTTCGTCGAAACTCCTAATATGCAGGGATTTTGTACTTAGTAGATATATGCTGCAAAAATATCAGATATAATATTCAATGGTATTTCTGTTGGAGATAATTCCTCCCGCCAACATCGCTTGAATTCACCTACCGCTATTAGGTGAAGAAGTTAATGTGCCTCGGATGAAGAAAGGCATCCGTATGTAACAATGTATTTGGTGTTCATTTTAGTTTGATCAGTGAATGTGCAGGAGCCTAGAGCTCCTGCCATTTCACCAAGTCTCCGCATACTCTGTTTTTCCCCTGCTGCTTTGCCTCTGCAAATTTGACATGGTATCAGAGCTTAGAGTCACGAATCCTCCTTCACCAGCCATGTGAAGGATCCGAGCATTGTCAAGGTTACAACCAGAGTTGGTCAGCCAAGCCAACCTATTGCAGAGAAAGAAGAAGGAGCAGCCGACTGGAAGAGAAACCCCTATCTCTTGACTGCTAGAGGAGAAGGCGCCTGTGTAAGCTTTCTTTAAATGCCCAGCTTAAATCTGTACTTGAAACTAGCTGCCGTATGAAAGTGTGAAGCTCACAATCTTCCCTTACCGCCTCCATGTCCTTTTTGCCTTGCTGAAGATGAGCGAGACCAACTGCACCTAATATGGTAAGGGAAATCAATTGCAAACAAAATCGTAGAAATGGATTTCCTGCGTGACAGGTATAGTAACGGCGTGACAGGCCAGCGGCCATCTTTGTCTGCTTTCTCAGAGGGCATAGGGGGCTCACTCGTCGCTGTTGTTAATCCAGTGAAAGGGCATCGTAGAGGTTGAAATATAAACTTTTAACCATGAAACAACTGTTTTCTGCATTGTTGCCGTAGGTTATTTAAAAAATACGTATTTTTGCTGCTTAAATGCCCTAGATTTGCTCCTCTCCCTCTTCTCTCTGTTGGCCAGAGAGAAAAGAGAGTCGAGAAAGAGTATCAAACTCCCTAATACAGCAACGACAGAAAATGTGCGATATTTCACAACGCCACAACATTTAACGGCCCCGGGCGGTAACCGGAGTGATGACAGGGAAAGAATAAAAGACCAGAAGAGCCGTGGATTACACATTGGAGTAGATCAACTTCGTGAATGGGGAGGAAGAGGATGAAGAATTAAAGGTAAGAGGCCAATACCCACATGATAATGGCAATCAAAAGTTTGCTTAGATTCAATAATTTGGAGAAATCTGCCCTCTGATATATTGGAAAGAGTTATTGCCCACTTGCCTATTCTCAGTCTGCTCAGATTTAAGACAGACAGTATGCAAGAAATTCAACCGAATCATTTTATCGAAGCCTTTCTCAATACCCATTGACGATGAATTGGGGAAGCTTTTGGGTAATGTTACTATAGCTCATGGACCGCCGGATCTGGCCATTCGATTTGTTCGTTGTATGCCGCTGAATGTGGAATATATAGTTATACCTTCCGTTGCTGTTACATATTTCCCTAAATTAAAGCACCGGTACAATCGCTGATCATTCCGCATATGATGGGTATGTGACCATATGTGCTAGTGTCCTCTGCGTGCTGCTGTTTCTGAAGGATGGTAGAGCGTTACAGCCATCTATGATCATCCATACAAACAGTAGTGAATGCACCTTCTCCTCCTTCACGCCCATTTGAAGTTCGGTTCTGCGGAGATTATGGTCTCCTAGAGGAGGCCGTAAGGGAGGATCCAAGAAAAAGCCTGCCCCCGCTAAGAAGCCTGCTAAGCCTGTAAAGAAGGTTGCAGCTCCTAAGTCCAAGAAAGCGGCACCTGCCGCAAAGAAGAGAAGAAATGGGTTACCATTGCACATAGATATGGAGAAGTTCCCATTGCAGAGGAGCTTATTAACTCAGTTGAAGTCCAGGAGAACCAAGATAATTGGAGCAGTAGAGTTCTCCTAGTACCCCCACATTTTTCAGGTAAAAATTATGAGTTTTGGGCTATCAAGATGAGAAGTTTTTTTAGAGCAGATGATTTATGGTATTTAGTTCAAAATGAATTTGTGCATCCCCTAGATCTAGAGGCTTTTGAGGCCCTCACAGAAGACCAAAAATTGTAGAAGCATGAATTAGCTTTGTATTTCATTCAACAGGCCTTGGATGAAAATATGTTTTTGAAGGTCACAACAGCTAAAAAAGCCAAGGAAGCTTGGGAAACTTTAAAACTTGAATTTGAAGTAAAGGGAAGTGACATGTGCAAGCAGCCAATAGTGTCACAGCATGTTGAAGAAGTAGCAGAAGAGAAGCCTACAGTTGAAGCAGAAGACAGCCAAGTTGTTAGTGAATCCCACGGTGTAGAGGCACTTGTGGAAGAATATGAAGATAGAACTGCCATCACAACAGTAGAAACTCCAGCCATAGAAGCTGTTGAGAAATTCTGTTAACCCCACACAGTTGTGTATAATGAAGTTGAAGAGCCTGCTATACCAGCAGAAGCACTTTCCCCAAACACAAATGAAAACGAATTTGTTGTAATAGCTGAAAAGGATTCAACAGTCTTAGTCAAAGCTGCTGAAGTAGAAGTTGAATGTTTGCATGAAATGGTTGAGGACTCTGTCATCCAAGCAGAGCCAAATAAGTTTGAGAACAGTGAAACCCACTATGCAGAGCCACAAGTGGATGAAGATGACAAAGATAATGTTGAAGATGAAGAAGCTGCCAACCCAACAATTCTTGAAGATGAAGCTACCATAGCAGCAGCAGAAAATGGTGAATCAACAACTCAAGCAGTTGCAGGACAGCCAGTAGAGGCTGAATGTGAAAAAAAAGATGAGCTCATGAAGAGCATGCCCACGAGGAAAAAAGATTTTCATAACATTTCTATTGTTTGTGAGTGTGCAGGTATTGAGAGCAAGAATCTGCCTGCAATAGCTAAAGAAAAAGAGCATGCAGTCAAAGTACCAACACATTTGGATGAAGATTTGAAATTTATTGAAGAGTGGCTAGCAAAGCCCAAGTATGATGAAGACTACATAGAGAATGTAGAACTAGATAACAGATCTGAAGAATATGATAAATCTGTTGAAAAAGTCTTCTTAACAGTGAAGCCTCAGTATGGTTTTGGACATAAAGGCCGCGAAGCAATTGGAAACGATGTGGCCATTCCACCAAATGCAACGTTGATGGTAAATCTTGAGCCTGTGTCTTGGAAGGTTGTTGAAGGAGTCACTGATGATAAGAAAGTGTTGAAGAAAATCTTGAAGCAAGGAGAAGGCTATGAAAAACCTAATGGTGGGGCAGTTGTGAAATTTAAATACACGGGCAAGTTAGAGGATGGTACTGTTTTCAAGAAAAAAGGATATGACGAAGAGCCATTCGAATTTATGACTAGAGAAGAGCAAGTTGTTGATGGACTAGATAGAGCGGTTATGACAATGAAGAAAGGAGAAGTTTCCTTGGTGACTGTAGCACCTGAATATGGTTATGAAACTGAGATTAAGACGGATTTGGCAGTTGTTCCAGCGAAGTCCTCTCTGATTTATGAAGTTGAGCTGATTTCATTTTTAAAGGAGAAAGAGTCATGGGACATGGACACAGCTAAAAAGATAGAGGCAGCTGGGAAGACGAAAGAAAAAGGGAATGCATTATTCAAGTTCGGCAAGTATTTTAGGGCTTCCAAGAAATATGAGAAGGCTACAAAGTATATTGAATATGACACATCGTTCAGTGAGGAAGAGAAAAAGAAATCGAAGCCTTTAAAGGTCACTTGTAGTCTGAACAATGTACCTTGTGAATTCAAATTGAAGGATTACACTCAGGCAGAAAAATTATGTACAGAGGTTTTGGGAATCGAATCTCAAAATGTGAAGGCTTTATACAGAAGGGCACAAGCGTACATTCAAACAGAAGATTTGGAGCTAGCAGAGATCGACATAAAGAAAGCACTTGAGATTGATCCAAACAACAGGGATGCAAATGAATTTGTGGATGAACATACATGGCAACAGTCCATTGAAGAATTTGTAGATTTTGTAGATTTTGATGGAAGAATCAAGCCCAAAGAGCTTGAAGAAAAGTTGAAGAAGAAGGTGAGAATGAAGAAGAAGGTGAAGAAGAATGCTGAGTTCAAAGTGTGGAGCAGAAAGAAGAAAAGGTAAGCATGCTCCATATCCTGCAACTAAGTAAATCAATTTTTGGGTCTATGAATGTAAGCCTAGCTGAGACTTAGACCAGCAGGCATTAATATTTTTTTTGTTGAAATCCCATGAAGGCATTGCATGTATGCTTTAGATGTTAGTATTTGGTTTATGGTCAGAATTACGGGGGAGTGTTGGAGATAATTCCTCTCGCCAACATCGCTTGAATTCACCTACCGCAGTACGAGAGTTAATGTATTAGGTGAAGAAGTTAATGTGCCTCGGATGAAGAGAGGCATCGGTATGTAACAATGTATTTGGTGTTAATTTTAGTTTGATCAGTGAATGTACAAGAGCCTAGAGCTCCTGTCGTTTCACCAAGCCTCCGCATACTCTGTTTTTCCCCTGCTGCTCTGCCTCCGCAAATTTGACAATTTCTACAACCAAAGTGGTGGTTCCTCTTGCATGCGGCAAGCAAACACCCTGCACAGGCATACTATTAAGCTGAAGCCTCATCATTTTTCCACAATGCAGTGGGTCAAACTAATGGAACGTTCAAACCACCCAACTATTCCTTGTAAGATATTATGTATCACTTATTTCTAATGTGTTTCAAATGCCATATATTGATTAATGTTATGCCATGTGGTTCAATTTGTTACAATGTGCCAAGATCACATAATTTTGAACACATGATTTCAAATCTAAGTCTTATAGGTTTTGATTGGGTAAGAGTAAGGAGACGATTTAGTAAAGAACATATTTTGTCTCTGTGAAGCCAAAGGGGGTTTTGATCATTGGAACAAAACTACAAATTATAATAGGTCAGATAGTTTTGATCGTTGGAACGAAGCTAAAAATTATAATATTAGAGATGGCTTTAGAAATTGAAGGAAGTCAAGTTGTAGTTAAAGCTGTTGGAAGTGGTTACTTACTCCACCGCTGGCTGCCGAAATCTCAAAAGACAACAACCGCCCAGATTTGTAACCAAACAAATTTTGAAGAGTCTCCACCGCCACACTGCCTTAGTCATTTAAATATTTGAAGAGGCAGTCACCGACTTAAATCAGATTATTAAATTGTGAAAAACCATTACCATTAATGCATTCTGTCTCTGCAGAATTGAGCCAGCAATCGCATGTCATTCACTACATTTCTTAAGGGCCAACATAGTTTTCATTCCGTCATCCTGTAATAGAGCATTTACTTCTGCAGTTAAATTTTGTAATAAAGGGTCATTTAGCATTTAATGATCAATTAGGTTGAAGCACTATAAAGACTTACTATTGTAATCATGATTGAGTAACAGAGTTGAATACAATTATATGATGAAGTTAAAATCAGAATTTTCTGTGTGTTTCTTGTTATACTCTGTTATTTGATTTTGAAAACTCATATTTATTTTAAAATTAGTTTGTTGTAGCAACTTGAGAGATTACAGTTATTTTATGTGTTTAATGTGTTTGATTGCTGAAACAGAGTATCAGTTTAAATTTGATGAACGCGGGGGTTATCAAATATAGATGAAACACTCAGCTACAACAGTCCTGTAGACTACTGTTAGCAGAAACAGTCAGCTGTTACTGTCAGCTGTGACTGTGCTAAAGATTACAGTCAGTTGTTACTGTCAGCTGCAACTGTGATGTAGGTGAAAACTTATGAGTTTAATGATCTGTGTGTGTTGCTGTGAATAATAGCAACACTCCCCTGCCTTCCCACAAAAGGTACTCTAGTAGTGCAGGCAACGGATTAGTTGTTTTGGCTCGGTCACCCTCATCTTGTCCTTTCCTTGATCCATTTTACTTTTCTTCAGGCATCAAACTGATTCGCATAGTCAAATTGCTCTTCTTGAATCTGGTTGAGTGAGTATTCATGAGATTAACAATGGCTTGATGGTTACTGCAGAATGCTTTCCATCTTTCCTTCTTACTCGTAAGCATTATGTTAGAAAAGAATAAATACTAGTGTGCAGAATCAATATGTTTACAATGCTAACCCTAAGAACACTTTATGATCGCAGTGGCATTTCGGCCTCAGATCTTGTTTCCACGAGAGGTTTTATACCATCATATTGAGAATCATTATTGGGTAAGCCCTTGGACAATTATGCAAAAGCAATTATCAATCTCATTATGTTGATTATCATGAGCTTGGACTTCATTGGGGTGGCACTCATTACGTTTTTAGCAACACATATGTATGCTTCACGGCAATTAGTTGCTGGAATAGTCTGCGTGTTACTGTCAATTGCAATGTATGTGTCTCCTCTATCGATAATAGTAAGTACTAATTCACATTTATCTTTACATTATTGAGAGATTTTCCAATCTTAGAATCCATTTTAAGAGCTTACAATAGATAGATGGACTCCTCTTATTAATATCTCTGGGGTTTTCATTTATTGTCCAGGGAGTTGTAGTTCGCACAAAAAGTATAGAATAAATGACATTTCTGCTTTCATTGTTCAACCTTGTCAATGAAGTTACATGGGCAACGTATTTTGTGGTCACAAGAGATATCTCCATTGCTGTGAGTTCTTTCTGCAACAAATCAATGTCTATTCAAGATTACTTGCCGGTATTCAAAGTGGGTTTGTGTATAATTGTTTTATGATCTTCTGGCAGATACCCAACGAAATTGGTTGCCTCTGTGGATTCATTCAGGTTACTGTATATTGTATGTACATAAATTCTAAAGCAGCTTCCTCTACGATCAGCACGTTTCACAAACAAGACCCAACGACGCTGTACATGTTGCGTCCATGCATCAAGATGCAGGAGGACTCAGTGGTTCCTACAAAAGTGTCGAGTCCAAGGTTTTTGTCTCTTCAAAGAGTTTCATCAAGGATTGATCCAATTGCCGAGGACAAGGTGTGAGGATACCTTCATTCTACTATAATATAGGACATCTTAAACAAACATTTGTATGGCTATTGGTTGGCTATATGGGAAAACATTGTTGTCTAAGCATAAACTGGAAGCCAGCAAGCAATCTAGTGGGTGGACTTCCACAAATTTCATAAAAATAATAGCCAGCTTCCTGTCTATTTCATAGATCTTTTATGTGGGTTGTGTATTTGATGTAGGGAATGATACTTTTGACATTAGATGTCTCATTGTCATCTCTGAGACCACCGGAGTGGAAATCAGAGTCCAACGTATGTGAGAAAGCTTCCAAACTTCAGATTGGGATTTTCTACTTTGCTTTGTACATTCTTGCAGTGGCCAGCGGCGATATAAATCCCAACATCTCTACCATTGGTGCAGATCAGTTCTATGAATTTGATCCCAAAGAGAAGCTTCAGAAATCCTCTTCTTCAATTTATTTGGTTAACCCTCTAAAATGAAAACTCAAAATACAATTATTCTTCTTGAAAATGAAGTTGCAGGGTGCTAGCTCAATGGTAGAGCATCTGCATTATATAATGCAGAAGATTGGTGGTTCGATTCCACTGTTCCCTATCATAAATATTTGCATTCTATCACTATTACATAGGGGGGTATTATGACAATATTTGAGACAACATTTTTGTAAATAGTGTCAACTTAAGACAAAAACAAATTGTGTATTGTCTTAAATATTGTCTTTAAGACAGTGTATTAAACTATTGTCTTAAATTATTGTCTTAAACTATTGTCTTAAATTTAAGACAATAGTTTAAGACAATAATTTAAGACAATAGTTTAAGACACTGGCTTAAAGACAATATTTAAGACAATACACAATTTTTTTTTGTCTTAAGTTAGGACAATTTACGCAAATATTGTCTTAATATCCCACTCTGTGTAGTAGTGCATGTTCAAATGTTGAACTTGTGGAAGTGCCTCTTTACATCCAGCATGACTTTCATCGAATGAGTTGAGGGGGCCATATGAAAAGGGCATCGACAATTCGAGTGGAGGAGAATGTAAGAACATAAATTGGAGCACCATTTGCAATGGCAAGAGAATGGGAACGTTGAGAAAACATGATTAAAGGTGCATGATGCATTAGTAAGTTGGGGACTAACTCACGGTCTCAAATTGTAAGATGGTTAGGATGGTGTACTAGCACATTTGCTAGGAAGACTAAACTGATAGAAGGGCCAAATGTTTTGTTGTATAGAAGGCTTCAATGAAGTATGATAGGATTGGTAATGTGATGGATTGTGCATGTTATCCTTGGGAC
The DNA here is from genome assembly GCA_027924585.1 of Larix kaempferi. Lineage (NCBI taxonomy): Eukaryota > Viridiplantae > Streptophyta > Pinopsida > Pinales > Pinaceae > Larix > Larix kaempferi. The sequence goes on along the minus strand of BSBM01001009.1, from coordinate 2,273,194 downwards.
GACAACAATGTTAATAAGTGTCATGAATATATGTGATTGCTAAATGAATCTATGACATGATCTTCATGGAAAATCATGTGTTGGCCTAAATGGATAACAGCATGGTCTCATGTTTAGCTATCAGTTCTCAAGGAATACTTGGCTTGAGGAAGGAAAAACAAAAACAATTGTCGCCTATTAATATGGAATAATATTAACCTGATCATAGTTGAGATTTTAATTAGCCATTACATACCATAATATATGGAACCATATTAGTTAAATTCATTTTAAATTTGATTTATTAAATATTTTGAAAATTGAAAATATAAAAATATTTAAAAAATGAATTTTTAGAATATAAAAATAAATCAATTAGCAAGGATAAGTATAAGTTTCATACTAGTATATATCTTACTCACAATAACTAAAAACAGAGATAAATTAGACATTCACGTTCGGTTTGACTATTAAAGCATAAGAAGCAAAATCAAATTAATAAAACTCATAATATGGATTTTAACAAAATTTAATACTATAATATAAAATGATAACGATTTTTTCAGTTACATCCATAATGAAATTATTAGGCAGGAGACTATATGTTCCGTGTTTTCCTATTAGTTAGACATCAATGCATTGAAAAACATTATATTGATCAAAGCGAACAAAAATAATATGATTTTCCAATTTATTTTATTACTTATTTTCTAAATTTCTATTGGATAATAACTATCGATGGGACATTTTTTCTCATTGTTCAGCATTAGTTAAAATTCAAAAAAAAAAATACAATACATTCTATTACATACCAACTACATATAAATATTTGAGTGATTTGACATGGTCTGCCATTTGCAGCAAACATTTAAAATCAATCTGACATCTGATTTTTAGGTGTGATTGAGTTTTTTTATACAACAAATTATTTTCCAGGTTTACGTGTAAGCAAATTATTTTCCAGATTTACGTGTAGGTAGGTATCCTGCCACACTCTTCAAACAGTGGGTTCTGGAACCTTCATTACTTGCTAATGTTCTCGATCGCGTTGAAGATTCTCTGTTTAATTTCACATTGTGGCCTCTTATTTTGGGATTGTTGTTATTTAGAGATTTTAGTTTTTTTTTTTTTTACCATTGCGAGGGCTTCATCTGCATTTTTTATGTCCCCGAAGGGGATCATGTATGTATCATCAAACTCATATTAATTTTCTTTAAAACCTAAAATTTTCCATGTGAACTATATAAAAACTATAGTTTATTTTATCTAATAATTTTTCAAATTTTTAAAATTCAAATTTTTCAAAACACTGATTGGTGGCAGGAGATGACATTGTCCTCGATTCTCCCTTCCCAGGAGGAGGCTGCGGGCTGAAGTCACAACAACAGGCTATTTCGGTTTTCGTGTTGCCTATGCAGATCTAGGCTGGTGGGGTTCTCGCATATACATGAAAAAATCCGTGCAAGTGTAGATCTGGCATAGGTTGATGCCACCGAATAGATTCGACATCTGCAGACAATGATTATTGAGTAAATACAGATAATTATAATCTGTAACCTTTCTTGACCCTCGCAACTGTGCCAAGGTGAATGATGCTTTCGGAGAGGAGCACGCAGTGGCTGAAGTTGGTTTTCGTTCTCGAGTTGTTAGCCGCAATAATTAAAACTATCTCGGGTGGAGGCCAGGGGTATTCTCGAGGGTGTGAATAAACTATTTAGGGGTATTCTCTAGGGTGTGAATAAACTATTTATTGAGGAGTCTTTTATAACGTATTACTTTGGCACACCTTTGATATGGTCCTCGCTATTGGTTAGGTTTAGCTGGCTAAAGCAACTGAGCAACTGCTCAAGGAGAGGCTCTGCACCGCTTGACAAGCGTCAGCTTCATCAAACATGTGTTTCAATAGATGTATGTGAAGCTCATCAGGCCCTCGCAAATTGCCACGATGCTCACAATTGCATGGAGGTGGCACCGTTAAAACCCTATTTCTGCTCCTCTCTCCCCCATTTATACCGCATCACTTCCACTTCCAATCAGTGTAACCATATATTTGGATCAACCAAGTTCACTAAGCAATCGCATACACTGTAAGTTGTTATTTTCGTGTATTGTCTTTTTTAGATTTGTTAGTTTCGTGTTTCCACTTTTTTTAGGGTTTTGTTGCATATTTTTGTTAAAATTTTAGGGTTTTGCCAACTCTTCCATAACTCCATATTTTTTCTGAATGTTGTTGAATCTACCAATACTAGTGTTTAAATAAAGGAATTACCAACGATCAACATGAGTGCCCAGGAGAAGAGACCCGACCTTAACGGACAAATTGGTCCCATATCCATTGGAGAGGTAATGCACATATTATAGCAAAATATCTCTTCTTATTCGAACTAACATTTTCAGATTTGGGTATCGCTTTAGATTTGGCGTTTTCAAATTTGGATTATTTTAGATTTCGGTAATGATGATATTGAACATTTTCAGATACGAGAATAGGAGATATTTGAAATCATTAACGTTGTTTCTTGCTTCTGCCATCATTTGCAGGCATTGCAGGTAGCCAGATTGCACAATCCCATTAAAGAGATTGATCTCGGGGTTGTCAACGCAATTAGGAGTGCAGAGGGGCGAGCTACATGTGTTAAGGAAGGGCTTCCTAATGGCCCTGCTGCTCAAGGTCAGGATGTAATCGACAAGAACATAAGTCCCATGGCCATGGCTGTAGGAGAGGAAAAGAACCATGCATTCATTTACAATGACATGAGAATTATTTTAATTATTTTAAAAAATAATTCAACATACATCAGTTTTGTAACCATAGGAAATAATATGAAGACTTGCAATTTTGGAAATTTATGATAGAATATTTGATGGCAACATGCCATGGATACTCTACAACTACATAAGCCTGTCAATATTTGGGATGCCCAGAAGGTTATTGAGGCCCAAATGTGCAACAAATGGCCAAGTCGGTAAAGAAGGCATTGCTGCAGTGATTAAGGAAGCCGCATACTGCAATGTTTCTCATGGATATGTAAATCCCAACGTTGTCTAATATCTAGCAATAGTGGATACCTTGCCAAATATGCCCTATGCTTGGTTATCTGGTCAAGGATTCATATGCATGATATCCATTCTTAAGGGGTTAAGAGGACTAGTGTGCTCTAGAGTTGACTTGAAGTCTTGAAGTCCATTTGAATTTTCTGGCATTGTATTGTCTTGTTTTTTAATTTTTTGGTTGTCCTCTTCCAATAAAATATTTCAATAAACAAGGCATTTACTCGGCCCTGGTTTTAGTTATTTTGGTTTCCCTCTCCAAATATTTCAATCTTTGGGATTATCAAGCTTCCATGTAAGCTATTTTAATCGTGCTTCTTGATTCCAATTATAGAAGCTCTCAGTCCAATTAAATATTTTAAATATTACATTAATGAATTGTCCTCTCTAATTAAATACTTCAATAAGTGAGGTATTATCAATTTTCGATGTAAGTTGTTTTATTTGTGAATCTTGATTTCATTTATAAAAGATCTCTGTGAGATGTGATGTGAAACTTTAAAGTGATTTTTTCGTTTAAAATTGGGCGGTTATCGAAACTTTTTACACTTTTTAGTTGTCCACCATTATTGGCAAATGCAGATTTTAGAAGTGGTGGATTTTCAAAATTTTGGGGCCAAGTAAGATCTTAGATTTTTGCTTCACTAACCAAACTATTTCTTTAAAAAAATTTCAAAAATCTAAGATCTGTTGGTTTGACTAACCAAACTATCTCTTTAAAAAGAATTGCAAAATCGAAACTTCCTACAACTTATGCAAAAATAATTTCTTCAATAACCAAACTATTTCTTTAAAAAATTTTCAAAAATCTAAGATCTGTTGTTCGACTAACCAAACTATATCTTTAAAAAAAATTGCAAAACTGAAACTTCCTACAACTTACGCACAAACGATTTGCTTCAATAACCAAACTATTTCTTTAAAAAAATTTCAAAAATCTAAGATCTGTTGTTTGACTAACCAAACTATCCCTTTAAAAAAAATTGCAAAAACAAAACTTCTTCTTGACTAACCAAACTATCTCTTTAAAAAAAATTGCAAAAACGAAACTTCCGACAGCTTATTATTAGTTTACTTTTCATATTAAAAACTTTTCAAATTCATATCGATTATTAAAAAATACAAGAAATTATGTATTACTTTACTTTTCAAGGGAAAGGGACATCAGCAAAATATCTATTCTTATGTATTGGGTTTCATATATATTGATTGTTTCAAATGTATATTGATTATTAAGCATATTAAGGTTTCATATATATTGATTGTTTCAAATGTATATTGATTATTAAGCATATTATGTATTAGGTTATATTTCAAATGAAAGGGATATCAACAAAATATCTATTCTTATATTCTTATGTATTAGATTACTTTTCAAAATAAAAACTTTCCCAATGGATATCAATTCTTAAGAGTAAGTATTTCTGCAAATTGGAATGTTTTCGTTATAGTGGTATGACTCCAGACCAAGTGGACCGCAAATTGGAATGTTTTTGTTATAGTGGCATGACTCCAGAGCAAGTGGACATGAGGTAATGTATCAACAAATTGGAATGTTTTTGTTATAGGGGTATGAATCCAGAGCAAGTGGACATGAGGTAATGTATCAACATTACTGTTTTATTTGGACCGCAAATTGGAATGTTTTTGTTATAGTGGTATGACCCCATAGCAAGTGGACATGAGGTAATGTATCAACATTACTGTTTTATTAAAAGTGCTTAAGTTATTACTTTGATGCACCTTTGTTCCTTATGCCTAGTATACTGCCTCTTGATATACCTGAAATGTTTTTTAAATGGTTTTTGTTAGAATGTTTTTGTTATAGTGGTATGACTCCAGAGCAAGTGGACATGAGGTAATGTATCAACATTACTATTTTATTAAAAGTGCTTAAGTTATTACTTTGATGCACCTTTGTTCCTTATGCCTAGTATACTGCCTCTTGATATACCTGGATTTTTTTTTAAATGGTTTCTGTTTAAAACATTATGGCAGGTGCAATGTTAAATACTTGGCAAATGCTATCAATGAGGTCACAAAGTCATCAAAAAAAGAGACGAAAGCTGGTGCAGATTAACTCTAATTTCTAGAAAACACCTATCACAATTCTATTATTAAGTATATGAGAATTTTAGGGTTTAATCTGATTTTTGTGCTATTATTAAGTATATGAGAATTTTAGGGTTTAGTCTGATTTTTATGCTAGTGTATCATTATTGGAGATATGTTTGAATAAGTGGCCTAACAGAGTCATTAATAAACTTAGTTTTTGTATTCCATTTAAGGGGTGCAGTGGGTTCAAGTTAATTACCATAAATTGTTTATTATCTATCATTTCATTTATATATTATATATAATTGTTTAATTGAAATTTGAAAAACGTCTATAAAATAAATTGACAATTAGTTATTGAACTTATAAATATTTCCAAAAATATGCAAATAGTTATATCCATAAATTCGAGTGTATCATTGCACTCTAGTACAGACTAGAAACATATGACTCACTTGAAGACATAATCTACTGAATAGTTTTTATTTTGATAAAAAATTAAAAAGGGAAAAATTTTCATCCGAAAGGAAGATCCATTTTTGTTGAGAAATGAAACAATTTGTTGCATGGTTTTATTCACATTAGGCCTGGAAATTCCTTTTGATGGCAACTTGAGTGATAGACATCAGCATTGCAGGGAACCAGAACTTTTATTTGTCTGGCAAGGTTTGCCTTTCCCAGGCCTCTTGTATGTTAAGCATTGTGGGTAGTACGAATGCCTGAAAATGTCCATTGTAACTCATGTGAAATGGTTCATTATACCTAGCCACAACTCTAAATTTTAACGACGAGCTAATTGATTATTTAGTCATTAATGAAATGCGCTCAAACCTAGTTCGTCTTAGGAGACAGAATGGAGAAACCCAACAATAGCTTTTTGGACACATATCTAGATCTACACGCGAGAATGAGAAAAGAGAGTCAAATTTATTATGGAGTGTTAAAAGCTTAATATGGGGTACAAAATTCCATTAAAAATTTAAAAAAAAAATGTACAAGCATTATAGAAAAGAGAGTCGGATTTATTATGGAGTGTTAAAGGCTTAATATGGGGTAAAAAATTCCGTTAAAAAAAAAAAACGGTACAAGCATTATTTCTTCAATTCTTGCGAATTTTTCTTATTATTTTTTTATGGTGACTTGACCTTATTCACACCTCCTTTGATTTAGATGGTAATCATGCAAATTTGTTATCAAGATTCAATTATATTTTTTCTTTACCGTAAATGTCTTATTTATTTTATATTGTGTAAATTGTATTGTATGGTAAATAAAGTGAAAATAATATTAAATTACAATATTTAATAAATTATTATTTTAAATTATTATATTTAATATTTTTTAATAAAAAACATTTAATATTTTTAATAAATAATTATTTAATATTTTTTAATAAAAATTTATTTTTGATATTGAAATTTGACATTTATATTTATTCATTAAATAAAAGATTCATAATCTTTTAATATATTTAATGTCTTTTAATTATATTTATATAAATTAATAATTTATTTAATTTTAACTTAAAAATAAACAATAGTGAAGTTTATATTTGAATCATACATATATAAAAATATAATGTTTATTTTAATAATAAATTTAATCAAGTTAAATATAAATAGTAAATATATTTTGTGTAATCAAATTCTTCTTCAAAATTAGATTCACATTCAATTATTTATCTCTTACAAAATTGTGAGTTGTATAAAGTTTCAATATTATCTCGGTAAACATATTTAGTTTGTTAATAGAATTTGGATTTAACATTGTTAATTATCTAATTCATACAAAATTATAAGTTGTATAAACTTTCAGTATTATTTTGATAAATATATTTAGATTTAACATTTTTTAAAGATTAGTTATCTCACATTGCTAATTGAAAAAATCTTACTTAAAAAAGTATTTAAAAATTATATTAATTTCTTCTTCCAATTTATGATGTGTTTTGTAAATAAATTTATACATATTCTTTCTCAGCAAACTCTTATTTAATATATAGTAAACAAAAATCCAAATTATAAAAAATAAATCTTCAAACGAAATAAATGTATTAAAAAAAGATTATATATATAAGAGTTGGTTAATTACAAGTTTTTATAAAAGCAAAATGAGGAGTAAGTAGTTTTCTAATCTTCACAATTTTACCCCCTCAATATTAACAATTTCCTCTTCACTATCATGAATTTTTTTTGCCATTTATTAAAATTATTTTCTTATTAGTTTTAAGTTTTTCGAAAATCAACCCAAACAAAAATACTGTATGAGAGACGAGTTCGACTACCACTTTGTGTTGAATAAGGTACCCCCTATTGTGCTCATGTCCACAAATGGCTTTATCCATGTACAAGGCAATCCCTTCGGCTTTCATTGTTTCCAACAATCTTCTTTCTGGACTGATACGAGAGGCTCTAACTACACATTTGATTATTCCTCGTTTGCGAAGAATCCCAAGAATCCCAAGCAACACAAAAGAGCCATAAAGAAACCTTTCACTTAACATTAAATCTTAAATCTTAATGTTTTTTTGGTTCTTCGAAGTGAGCTCTTATGATTGTATGGGTTTTCATAGATTGCAAATTGTAGGATTTTGAAGAATTTCATGATTATAATGTGTAATTGAATTATGACAATGTTGCTTCATTGTTAAAGCATTATGTTGAGGTGTTATGCACTACTTGATAAATGTGTTTCTAACAACAGAACATATTGGGGTTTGCGAGAGCCATGCCTATGGCTAGTTGGCGAATTTGTCTTTTGACAATCAATTTCTGGTTCTATTCTAATAAAAATATAGCAGCATATACATTCTTCTTGCCTTCTTATAGTTTTCAATGACTAAATTCTATTTATCGAAATTGATTCATCTTTGTTATGATCTTGTTTGAATTACATGCTTTATGGTTATTGGATTTATGTGCCTTACTTGCAATTCACATCAAACAACACATAACATGTTGCAATTCATGTCAAACAACACATAACATGCTCAATTCACTACTACAAAATTACTTTCCTTACATTTACTGTTAAGTTAACTTGTCACAACAACATGTGGAAATGTCGGGGACATTGCCACCATGTGGCTCTTGTTTGCAATGTTACCACCTTGCAAAGTTTGAAAATATTAATCTGTCATTATTATATTCATAAAATCGTACACATAGCTTTTGTGAGTACAGATGTCTAAACTTCACGTAACTTTTGTGAGTATAGAAGTCTAAACTTCAGAAAGCTCTGTGTGCATGTATGAATTGTAGCTTCATTCTCATGTTAGAGTTCACTACAATCTAAAACCTTGAGATGCTTACGACCTATGCTGGATATTTCAGTATTTCATGTTTGATGATATCTGCAGCTGGGTATAATGATTCAATGGAAACCTCAGGGGACAACTCAAGTCTTATAATTAGATCCGTTGGTTACATTGCACTAGGTAAATTTCGATATATCTGATCCTCAGAAGACAGCTCAAGTCTTATAATTAGATCTGTTGGTTACATTGCACCAGGTAAATACCGTGATTGAAAATATTATTAACTTTGGCCACCGGTGGACATTACAATTTAAATTAAAACTAAAGTGATGACAAGTTTGTATGTATATTCATCAGTTGCCTCTATTATTGCTATTTTACTATCTTGTTAAATTGTGATGAATCATAACATTTCCATTGAAGCACAGGATGGTTGTAGAATTTTCACACTACACCCAGAAATTAATTTGTAAATTTTGTATTAACCCAAGTTTCCAGTAATGCAAAGGATGAGAATGTTACAAGCATCCCCTCATGGTTGGCATGGAGCACTAGGTGGAGGTTCTACTGGAATTGTTGTAAAAAATACCATCAGAGTTGAAGTTCCAGTTGAAAAATATCCTAAGGTAACAAAAACCGCCTTCTTGAGATGATCTAAATTGATCCAGGCTATCATGTATGACAAATTTATGTAGAATGTGTTGTTTGTGAAGGAATTTCTGCATGTGATCATTTGTTTCAATTGTAGTTTAACTTTGTTGGACATCTCCTTGGTAATAGAGGCAACTCACTAAAAAGAGTTGAAGCTGCTACTGATTGTAGAGTTCTAATCAGAGGACGGAGTTCGATTAAAGACCCTTCAATATCCCCGATATTGTTTTCTGTCTCCTCTCCTTTTTATTGCAGTGTTAGAGTTGCTTTTAAAAATTTAAGTCTCTAAGCATATTTGTGTGATGGCAGGAGGACATGATGAGGGATAAGCCAGGGTATGAGCATCTTAATGAGTCTCTGCATATTATTGTGGAAGCCAAGTTTCCTGCAAAAATTATAGATGCTCGCTTGATGCAAGCATGAGAGATACTAGAAGAATTGCTGAGACCCTGGACTCAATGCAGGATGAGTCGCAAGATTATTGATGAGACCTTGGACTCAATGCAGGATGAGTCGCAAGATTTTTTCAAGAAGAAGCAATTAAGAGGGCTAACCATTCTGAATAGGACATTGAGAGAAGATGTTTCCCCATGGCTGGTTCAGTATCTCAATTTAACAACAGTAACCTGGGAATGAAAAGGCCTAAAACCAGGGGCTAGATACCTGACGGGCTTATGCCACATTCATTTGTTTTGGACTTCCCAATTGTTTGGAATAATTCCTATCCAAGTAGCCCTTGACCTCTTCGCTTAGTCATGCTTCAACCTTCCTGCTTCTCGTGGCAGGAAATGATGTTTCCATCAACGTGACCTATCTTATAATGTTATAATAGCTCAATATACAATTATAATGTTATCTTCTTGTCCATATGCGCACAGTATATGCCATGTAACTTGACACAGTCCAAAGATAAATGTAACTTGACACATTATTTTTTAATAATTTACAAGCCTCGACCTCTCCTCTTAGTCATGTTTCTATGCATATACCGTATACACTTTTAGCGGTGGATGTGGGATAAAATAAGGTTGTCCGGTGGCAGGAAACAATGTTCTTAACCTTAATATTGTATTTCATGCTGCATTCTCATGGTAGTTGTCCATTATGGTTTATTGCTATTGGGGCCTCTTATGTGCATGTTGTTTACTTAACGAGGTGGGGCCTCTTATGTGCATGTTGGTTATTTAACAGAGTTGGACCCATAAATACAGGTTGGCAAGCTTGTAAATTGAGCTACAGGGCTGCAATTCATATCTTGCTCTTGCTGGAATTTTGTGTTTACTACCTCTAGTTTATTGATAAATTAAGCGCCATTTTGCCACATTTAAATGTGTTTCTCTTCACATATTTTTCTAATATTCCATGTTTTCCATGTGTTTTCTGGTCACCCAGTTAGTTTCATGCTGGGTATTTCTAATTATGATTTAAATATTCTACGGTATTATTTTTATATCAGATGAACATGACTTTACTGACAGCTCTACTGTATTATTTTTATATCAGATGAACATGACTTTACTGATAGCTCTGGAAGCATAGCTACCGGTAGGTATTCCAATGCTTGTTTGATAGTTTACTAGAAGCAAGAACCATCAATTATGTAATGTGAACTTCATGATGATTAACACAGTCCAATTTTCATTTGTTTCATAGTTACATATACAGTACATCCCTACATGGAAAACTTGCAGATTGATTCTGTTACAAAACCGAACCTACTCCAGGACATCTTAAGCTTTCAGTGCATGTAGGAAACATAATAGAATGGAAGAATGAGGGGAAATGAGAGCACAGGTCAAAATAAGGACACTTTAACATAACTATGAAAGCTCAAGTCCTGAAGGATCTTGGGATGAGCCTTGACGTCTTTATGTATTGTAAACAATGATTGATTCTTTTATTGATAACCAATTGGGACTTAATGTGATGCAAATCGAGGGCATCTTAACATTTCCGTGTATGTAGGATACGTAATAGAATGGAAGAACTAGGGGAAATGAGAGTACATGTCAAGATAGACACTTTTATAAGTATGAAAGCTCAATTCCCAATGGTAAAGTTCATGATAACCATTTATGCAATTTAGATTTCTTCTTAAGGCCAACCTTTTATATGTCGTGTTTCGCTTGTTGAAATGCGGAAATTGTACCGTTGCATATCCCATGACAATTACAACATCTTCCACCAACAGGTAAGCAACAGATCTTACTGGTTCTATAATATTTGAAATGACCGATTCTAATAGCGCCATTAATTTTCCAGAATTATAAAAGCAAATTCAAAACCAATGAATATGTTAATATATAGCAAATCTCAGATAAAGGAAAGTGCAATTTCATGTGTTCTTCCATTAAGATTTTACATGTATCTGCACCTACTGACATACAATATAACATTATAGGTTACGTCTCAAATTCATGTTTTTTTCTTTATGATTATTGATGAGCACCTACTAATATCAACTAAGTTACAACTTACATGTAACGTCCCCCTCCCGCCTTTCCAAATGCAGGGGAGAGAACATGACCAATCATATGGGGCTTTTGGCAGACTTAGCCCCAATATTCTTTCCTTTCATCAATAAATTCATAACAATTAAAAACTTCTGTGTGCAGAATCAACTCAATATAAACACAGTGGAATTAAACATAATAGTAAGCACACAAACAGTAATGCCTAACATATATACATATATCATAGCAGAGGATGATTCAACATATAGAGACTCAATTTCGTTCCAATGCCATGCATGGATTCCAAATTAAGATAATCAATTCATTTCATTAAACATGGACAATTTAACATATTGCAGAACACAAAATGCAAATAATTTATAATACATAGAACACTTATTTTGAAGATGAAGCTGTCCAAACAACTGGCTATGTGAGAGAAACATTCACCCGACCATAGATCTCTGTCCATCCTATATTCTTTCAGCTGAGAGATCACCCCCGAGCTGGGCTGTGTATCCACTAAGGAAGAACTAGCTGGGCTCACTCACAGCCATGGTTTCGGTCATCAGCTATGCTAAGCCAACACATCGTTTGGTTTATCAAGCATACAAATGATAAATGAGGAGGATGCTAAGCCAATGAGCTCAACCACAAAGCTACAGGCATCTCAAATGAACTCAACAGTCATGGCACCCACATAACCTACCGCACCCAACACAAGGAAGGTCCCCTTCTCTGCTGCACAGTCCCTCAAACGTCCCTTCCCTCCAGTGCTCTTCACGGTGGGCATAGAAAGGTCCAGCTGCTAATTCCTTGAGATTCTAGCCTTCACTGGGTTTATCAAGCAAACCAAGCCTCTGCTCAGTCATTCACACTTGGATTTCTCACAGTTCTGTTATCCAATAACTCAATCCCGTCACTTCATTTCTAGGCTGTAAAAACTGGGTTTTCCAATGGATTTCAGGGTATCTAATACTCTCAATTTCGCCGCAAGGTTCATATCTATGGTTCCCCCCATTGGATTTCACTGTCAAATACAATTTTGGGTGTTTATGGCTCTTCAAACATGGGTTCTTTCAAAGTTGCGATTTCTGGTTCCATCACTGGTTTTCTAGGCTGCAAAAACTGGGTATTCCTATGGATATCGGGATAGATAATGCTCCCAAATTCGCCCCCAAGGTTCATACCAATGGATCCCCCATTGGATTTTACTGTCCAATGCCAAATCTGAGCGTTTATGGCTCTTCAAAATGTGGGTTCTCTCAATGTCGCGATTTCTGGTTTTTCTCTCTGCTGGCAAATTCGTTTTGGGATGGAAAATGGTGCTGGTAAGTTTCACAATGGAATGGGGATGAGGAAGAAGCAACTCCCATGAGGTAGAGTGGCTTGTGGTACAAGAAAACGAAGCCCATACTCTGCCATACGAATTTCTGGGCTGCCCATGCTCCATTGAAGCAATGGACTGAATTCCTCAACCACTTCCTTACAACATAAATAAATGTCAGCAAGGTAAGTCAAATGGCTTCTCAAGGTGACATATGGTAGCCTATGGTTCAATCCCACAACCCCCTCACCACTCCCTAGTGGATACACATGGCCCCTTCTCATTCATTGCTCCCATAGCTAGTTTTGGTATTTTATTTCAATATTAAATATTTACATCAATTAACAATATCCCATGGCTTAATAGCACGTGGGTAACACAATATCAAAGCGTGTCTAATTTAAATAAAATCTGAGCATAAACTAGCGGGGCCTTGGCCTTGAGCTCCACGCTAGGGAAACATACAACGTGTGTATACAATATTTACATTAGAAGCCAATATTTCATAAGGGTCAAAATTGGGGTATTACATTTCCCTCCCCTTTAGAACAACACCGTCCTCAGTGTTCTCAAAACTGAACAAAAATGGGAATGCCTCCCTCATGGCATCCTCTAGCTCCCATGTAGCCTCATCAGGACTAAGGTGCTCCCATTGGACCTTTACCTGCCCGATGGATCTGTTCCGGAGCAATGTGACTTTCTTGTCGAGGATGCGCATAGGTCCTACTTGGAACTCTCCCTCGGGTTCCACCTGTATCACATTCCAATCAATCACATGATTAGGATCATGTACATACTTCTTAAGCAAAGATACATGGAAAACATTATGAGCTCTTATGTTATCAGGCAATGCAATTCTATATGCAACTAGCCCTATCCTATCAAGAACTTCAAATGGCCCACAATATCTTAGTGACAACTTGGCACAATGCCCCAACTTGAGGGAACTTTTCCTTGGTTTCACTCTCAAGTAAACATGATCCCCGATCTGAAATTCCTTATGTGCTCTTTTCAAATCTGCATAACTTTTCTGCCTGTCCTGAGCCGCCTTTAAATTCTGCCTGATCTTAACAATTTCCTGTTCCATTTTCTTGATCATCTCTGGTCCAAGCACTACCCTGTTCACTGGGCCGTCCCAATTCACTGACGTCCTGCATCCCTTGCCATACAATGCTTCAAATGGACTCATTCTCAAGGATGCATGGTGTCCATTATTGTATGCAAATTCAACCAAGTGTAAATAATCTCCCCACTTGGATGGTTTGTCCATCACATACATTCTCAGCATGTCTTCAAGAACCTGATTCACCCTCTCGATTTGGCCGTCCGTTTGAGGATGGTAACCTGTACTGAAATTCAATTTAGTTCCCAATTCCTGAAATAATCCCTTCCAAAAATTGGAGGTGAACTTTGTTCACGATCAGAAATTATTGCCTTAGGCAATCCATGCAATCTAAATATCTCTCTCATGAAGATGTTCGCAATGTCACTAGCGTTGTGAGTGGACTTCACTGGAATAAAGTGAGCTACCTTCGATAGCTTATCCACCACAACCATGATTGAATCATGCTTCTTCACTGTCATGGGCAGACCTGTTATAAAATCCATGGAGATCACTTCCCACTTCCACTTTGGAATGGGTAAGGGCTGCAATAACCCTACTAGATGTTGGTGTTCTGCCTTGACTTGTTGGCACTTCTAACACCTAGAAATGTACTCAGCTATGTCCTTCTTCATGCCATTTCCAAAAGTATTGCTTTCTTGCTACTGTTATAGTCTTCTGATATGCTAGGTGTCCAGAGTACGACATTTGGTGTATTTCATCCATCACTAGTTTCTTCAAATCTGCATTATTTGGAATGTACAACCTATCTTTGTAGATGAGGATACTGTCTTCACCCAGCTGATATCCTGCACACTTTTCATCCATATTACCGTGCTGCAACTTCTCCTTAATTTGAAGGCAAGTTTCATCACCGTTTTGGGCTTCAAGAACTCTTGTCTTCAAATCTGATTTGCACATACTTACTGTTGAAACATGAAATTTTCTGCTAAGAGCATCTGCAACCTTATTCTCCTTCCCTTTTACATGTTTAATTTCAAAAATCAAATTCACAAAGAAATTCCATCCATCTAGCTTGCCTAGCATTCAAGTTTGGCTGATCAAACAAATACTTCAAGCTCATGTGGTCTGTTCTAAGCTCAAATCTTCTTCCCATCAAGTAATGCCTCCACATCTTAAGAGCATGCACTATGGCTGCTAATTCTAAATCATGTGTGGCATAATTCTTTTCATGCTCTTTTAATTTCCTAGATTCATAGCAAATCACAATTCCTTCTTGCATGAGAACCCCACCCAGTCCTTCAATGCAAGCATCTGTGCACACTACAAAATCCTTCCTTGGATCTGCTATCTTCAAAACAGGAGCGCTGGTAAGTGACTCCTTCAACTTCTGAAAACTTTTCTCACATTTTTCAGACCATACAAATCTGATGTTCTTCCTTTGCAATGAAGTGATCGGATGAGCTATCCTGGAGAATCCTTCAATAAACCTTTTGTAGTAACCAGCAAGGCCCATAAAAGATCTAACATCTGAAACATTTCTTGGAGTTGGCCAATCCATGATGGAATTAATCTTCTCCGGATCCACTGCAATTCCTTCTTCTGAAATGACGTGACCCAAATATTGAATCCTCTTTTGATAGAATTCACACTTGCTTAACTTGGCATACAGCTGATGTTCTCTAAGAAATTGCAACACCATTCTTAGATGCTCCTCATGTTCTTCTTCATTTCTTGAATAGACAAGAATGCCATCTAAAAACACAATCACAAACTTATCCAAATATTTGTTGAATACGCTATTCATGAGACACATGAATGTGGCAGGTGCATTGGTAAGGCCAAATGGAACCACAATGAACTCATAATGACCATATCTAGTTCTGAAAGCCGTCTTGTGAATGTCTTCTTCTTTAATCCTCACTTGATGGTAGCCAGACCTGAAGTCAATCTTTGAAAATAATTTGGCTTCCTTCATTTGATCAAACAAGTCATCAATTCTTGGTAATGGATACTTGTTCTTAACTGTCACTTTATTGAGCTACCTGTAATCAATACACAGCCTTAAAGTCCCATCTTTCTTCTTGACAAATAACACTGGTGCTCCCCAAGGAGACACACTAGGCCTGATATACCTTTTATCCATTAATTCTTGCAGTTGTATCTTCAATTCCACCAACTCCGGTGTACTCATTCTATAAGGAGATTTGGAATTCGGCGCTGCCCATGGAACAAGATCGATGGAAAAATCAATATTTCTCATTGGTGGCAACCTTGGTACCTCATCCAGAAACACATCTTGGAACTCTTGCAATATCCTGAAGTCTTCTAGTCTTGGCCCTTTGTCCTCTAATGAAGCTGGCATATGGACTACATATAATTGACAACCCTTCTTATAAAACTTTTTCAACTACAGGGCTGAAATCTGCCTTACTGAAACTTGCTTGGGAATCCTTTTTACCAATGTTGGCCTTCCCTTTTCATCAATGCACTCAAGTGCTTTCTCATAACAGTCCAATTTGGCTCTATGTCTTTCTAACCAATCCATGCCAATTAATGCATCATAGGATCCTAATGGTAACACATTCAGTTCAACATATGTGTGGAGTCCATTCAATTCTATGGGACACTCCATCACTACCTCACTTACTTTTCTCTTGGTTCCCGTGGCTAATTGCACTAGCCAAGACTTATTATGCTTCATTTTTCTAAGAGAACAACCTTCAACCACTTTTGGAGAAACATAACTATGAGTAGATCCTGGATCAATAAAAACAGAATTAGATTGCGTAGCAAATCTTACCTTTGACTTCCACCACTGATGATTGATGGTCTGCTTGATGATTATCCAACGCTGCATAAATCCGAGGTGTTGTCCTTGCCATGTCCCCCACCATAGTTACTCCCTTCAAGTTGTTCAACTTTCGAGAATTGTCTTTTTCGATGTGGACAATCCTTCAACATGTGGTTTTCTCCACATCCCCAACACTGAAGTGGTCCTTTTGATGCTTTGTCTGCTGCCATTGCTGGTTGGAATCCACTCCTTGCTTGCTGCCCCGGTGGAAAGGTTCTAGGCTGACCTCTGAATGGTGGCTTGAAGCCATTCTTCTTTTGATCAAACTTCCCTCTTGGCTTCCCTTTCCATGCTGGGTTAGCCTCTATTTTTCCTTTACTTTGCTCATAGCAATGCATTGCCATCCTAATGGCTTCATCCAAACTTGGTGGATTAACAAAATCAATACGATCCTTGAAGCTTTGAGGTAGACCTCCAAGGAAGCATTGGATTTTTACTCTCTCATCCTTAATGTAGTCAACATACCTCAATAATTCCAAGAATTTGTGGACATGCTCTTCCATAGACTTTAGTCCCAACCTGAGTTCATTAAATAAACTCTTTTCTCTTACTGTCATAATACCTAGCAGAAAGGTATTTCTCCTTGAAGTACCTCTTAAATCTTTCCCAACTGATCTTTCTCTCATTAATTCTTTTCACTTGCACGAGATTGTCCCACCAAATGGAAGCTCTTCCATTTAGGTTGTAAATGGCAATTCTGGCTTTCTAATTTCCTGAGTAGTCTTGAATTCTGAAGTATTTCTTGATTCCAAGAAGCCATGCTTCTGCTTCTTGGCCAGTCTTTCCTTCCCCATCAAATGTGGGAGGTCTTGTCTTCTTGAATTCTCCCTGTGGGATGCCCTTGAACTTCTTTCTTCCATCCAATCTCTTAGGTGCACATCTTGGACTTCTTCTAGAACATTTGGATTCACACGACCTGCAAGAAGAAGACCTTGATGAAGATGTTTTATGTTTTCTGCTCATCGAACTCTTCCTTGGGCTTGGAGTCCTCCTCTTCGAGCGACCTCTAGAATGACTCCCTGCATTTCTTCCTTCTTCACCCATATTGCTTGGGTTGAACCTAAGGTTTATCTTATGCTGCATATCAGTGAGGCTTTGCAAAATAGCAGCATTGAGTTGGTGTTGTTCTTCTTGAGCCTTCATCAATCTTTCATTGAAGCTCACCATGGTTTCAACCAAATTCTGAGGAGTCACCTGCTCCCTTCTCCCATTGGATTCAGTCTCTGCATTTTCTTCATGCATATTTTCTCCTAGAACATCTTCTTCGTGTTCATAAGGATCTTGAGCATCATTTATGGTCACCATCTTTCCTGTATGCTACCTCTGCTACAATTATAAATTTTATGAGCTGCAAGCACTGTGCATTATGAAAATATTTGTCAGACATCATAAGAATGCATATAGAAATATGCACAATCAATATTTAACATAATAGAACTCATGGAATAAGTCACACAGTTGCTATGCTTTCCTTTCCCTTGCCCATTCAAGCAATTGTGGAAATTGCCCATATTTATCAATAATTTGTCAAAACAGTCGCTGGTACATTGCTGCTCTAATTATTTGTGGGGTATGATAACTTCATTCCAATTCTGGTCATACACCATTATTCCCTACTAGAAAAGCTTTCCAATGCATGTCCTTGTGCTCCATTCCGACATCGGGTGTGGAAACAACGTTGTTTCAAAAATGACAACTCTTACCAATAATTCTGCACATTTTACACAGTTGTATTTTGGTCTAGAATGCCAACTTCAGCCACCCGTGGAAGAAAATCTATGAAGAATCACAAAAACTTTTATATCGGGCGAAGTTACTCCATATAACAAGGAACACTCAGCAATTCACGGATCTCAATTTCGATCCACCATTCATCTTTTATAAAATTCTGGGTTTAACTACTTTTCCTTTTTAACTCCCTTTGGAACCTGTGCTCCACCTGTGTGCCACCTGTGCACAACCTGTGCGCAACCTGTGCGCAATCTGCGTGCAATCCGCGCACTATCCGTGCGCAACCTGCACTCAATCCGCACGCAACCTATGCGCAACCTGTGCGCAATCCGCGCACTATCCGTGCGCAACCTACACTCAATCCGCGCGCAACCTATGCGCAACCTGCGCGCACTATCCATGCGCAACCTGCACTCAATCCACGCGCAACCTGCACGCAATATGTGCGCGACCTGCGCGCAATCCGCGCGCAACCCGCATGCAATCTGTGCGCAATCCGCGCGTAATCCGCGCGCAACCCGCACGCAATCCGCATGCAATCTATGCGCAATCTCGTGCGCGACCTACGCGTAATCCGCGCTCAACCTGCACGCAATCTGCGTGCTTGCGGGGGTCATATCTCCCTCGTCCCTTAACCAAATTGGACGAATTTGGTACCGTTGGAAAGCTCTGGGAGAGGTCTATGCACCTATGTGATCTTATTCTTCATCTGAGAAGTCTGACCCTGTCATTTTTCCCAATCAGTGTGCCGCCCCCAACTTCCCAACATTACATTAAAACCATTATGCTTCTTACCTGTAATTCAGAGTTTGGCCCAAGCAGCCCCAGTGCTGCAAGCTGGGCTCTGATACCACTTTGTAACGTCCCCTCGTGCCTTTCCAAATGTAGGGGAGAGAACATGACCAATCATACGGGGCTTTTGGTAGACTTAGCCCCAATATTCTTTCTTTTCATCAATAAATTCATAACAATTAAAAACTTTTGTGTGCAGAATCAACTCAATATAAACACAGCGGAATTAAACATAATAGTAAGTACACAAACAGTAATTCCTAACATATGTACATATATCACAGCAGAGGATGATTCAACATATAGAAACTCAATCTTGTTCCAATGCCATGCATGGATTCCAAATTAAGATAATCAATTCATTTCATTAAACATGGACAATTTAACATATTGCAAAACACAAAATGCAAATAATTTATAATACATAGAACACTTATCTTGAAGATTAAGTTGTCCAAACAACTGGCTATGTGAGAGAAACGTTCCACCCAACCATAGATCTCTGTCCAGCCTATATTCTTTCAGCTGAGAGATCACCCCCGAGCTGGGCTGTGTATCCACTAAGGAAGAACTAGCTGGGCTCACTCACAACCATGGTTTCGGTCATCAACTATGCTAAGCCAACACACCGTTGGGTTTACCAAGCATACAAATGACAAATGAGGATGATGCTAAGCCAGTGAGGTCAACCACAAAGCTACAGGGATCTCAAATGAACTCAGCAGTCATGGCACCCACAATACCTACCGCACCCAACACAAGGAAGGTCCCCTTCTCTGCTGCACAGTCCCTCAGACGTCCCTTCCCTCCAGTACTCTTTAGGTTGGGAGTAGAAAGGTCCAGCTTCTAATTCCTTGAGATTCTAGCCTTCACTGGGTTTATCAAGCAAACCAAGCCTCTGCTCAGTCATTCACACTTGGATTTCTCACAGTTCTGTTATCCAATAACTCAATCCCGTCACTTCATTTCTAGGCTGTAAAAACTGGGTTTTCCAATGGATTTCGGGGTATCTAATACTCTCAATTTCGCCCCAAGGTTCATATCTATGGATCCCCCATTGGATTTCACTGTCAAATACCATATTTGGGTGTTTATGGCTCTTCAAACGTGGGTTCTTTCAAAGTTGCGATTTCTGGTTCCGTCACTGGTTTTCTGGGCTGCAAAAATTGGGTATTCCTATGGATTTCGGGATAGCTAATGCTCCCAAATACGCCCCAAGGTTCATACCAATGGATCCCCCATTGGATTTTACTGTCCAATGCCAAATCTGGGAGTTTATGGCTCTTCAAAACATGGGTTCTCTCAAGGTCGCGATTTCTGGTTTTTCTCTCTGCTAGCAATTCGTTTTGGGATGGAAAATGGTGCTGGTAAGTTTCACAATGGAATGGGGATGAGGAAGAAGCAACTCCCATGAGGTAGAGTGGCTTGTGGTACAAGAAAACGGAGCCCATACTCTGCCATACGAATTTCTGGGCTGCCCATGCTCCATTGAAGCCATGGACTGAATTCCTCAACCACTTCCTTACAACATAAATAAATGTCAGCAAGGTAAGTCAAGTGGGTTCTCAAGGTGACATATGGCAGCCTATGGTTCAATCCCACAACCCCCTCACCACTCCCTAGTGGATACACATGGCCCCTTCTCATTCATTGCTCCCATAGCCAGTTTTGGTATTTTATTTCAATATTAAATATTTACATCAATTCACAATATCCCATGGCTTAATAGCACGTGGGTAACACAATATCAAAGCGTGTCTAATTTAAATAAAATCTGAGCATAAACTAGTGGGGCCTTGGCCTTGAGCTTCACGCTAGGGAAACACACAACGTGTGTATACAATATTTACATTAGAAGCCAATATTTCATAAGAGTCAAAATTGGGGTATTACATTACATGGCTTGTAGCCATAGTAGCCTATTGTGCTTTTTTTTTTTGGCACTTATTGAACCTGTATTTGTTTTTTTGGGGGAAATTTGAAATGCATCTTTTTCCTAAATCTGGTTTTTTTATGTGGATTATTTTTTTTGCATTGATTGAGCATATATTTGTGTTTTTGGGCAAATTTGATTTGCATATTTTTCCTTAATCTAGATATTTTTTTGTGGTGAAATTGACTTGTGCCTTTTTGTCTTAATCCAGTTTATTTTTACGTGGATTTTTTTGGAATGATTGAGTCTATGTTTTTCCTTAATCTAGAGAATCATTTATCATTGTTCTACATTCAAGTATAAATATGCAAAAATTGAAACATGCTAATAAGACACATATCAATAGATAGGCTCTCAACTTATATTCCTTGTAGAGAGTTCTCTATTTGGAGAATATGCCCTTAACTAATTACTTCCTATTGCTAAACAATAAAGAGAGTTTTGTTTTATCTATTTATTTCTTAACTTAGAAGACATGGACTAAACTACACGCAGCTCTTGTTGAAATTGGTTTTTTAGACTATTTCGATTAAATTTACACACATACAAACTCTATATTTTGTTACTTAATAGTCTTTTAAAGAGGTCTAATAATTTATATTAAATTAGACAACACAACAAAACTATTAATTTAAAAAAAATGAAAAATGAAATTTCTTTACAAATAAATAACTTTGTTGTCTTTTCAAATTGCGAGACTTTTCATAATTAAGATAATGTTATAAATCCCAAATAAAATTATTATTATAAATAAAATAGTAACATGATTTTTTTTTAATCTTTTATAAAATTAATCTAACATAATATTTTTTTATTACAAGGGTGTGTGTAAGCTAATGAGGGTCTGTTTTGACACGTTAGATGCAATAGAAAACTGAAAAACTAGGTACCCATCAATTTACATGGATATTTTGAGACACATACACAATGAATCTTGAATGAGTAAAAAAGATGAAACAAAGGAAATTAATGACGTTTCTGAATTTTTTTTTTATTGAAAATGTTCTTAACTATCTAAAAAAATATTTTTTTTAACATCCACTTTTTATTTTTTGGTCAAATTATAAGGTATATGTTTTTGAGGGTGCATCCTTTGAGTGCTTAAATGATGGAATCAACTTATGTAAACTGGTAAACATATAATGAACAACTAGTACTAGTGCATTGCTATTTCCCCTCCAAAAAATAATAATTTTTATTTTATTTTTTTAATTATCTAAGTGATTGAACCTTGAAAACAGTATGCCAAGTGTGGGTGCAGACTTTGAAGGTCTTAATGCAATTATTTCGAAATGTTTTTTTTATAGGATGTAGAGGCTAGTGTCCTTTAGTGCACCATACAATTTGTTTTCAAAATGGTTGAGAAACGGAAGAGTTATGGATGAAACACTAACAATGTGTTTTTTGAATTAAGGAATCATTACACAAGAAAAATAAGAAATATATATATATATATATATATATATATATATATATATATATATATATATATATATAAATTACATATTTGGAATCTACAGAAAAAATGCTATATGTGTCTAAAATTTCATAAAAAGTGACGATGTGTAGCCTACTATAACCAGTTGCTAAACACATGCATACTGAAAAAATTGGATACAATGCTTGATTAGCCATGGTTGATCATACTCCAAGGCACATGAATGGTAATTCCGAAGCAATACCCGAAGAAGACACATAGGAATAGGAATGGCATGCCAGCTCGTGGAGAGGATAGGGCATAGTGCTAAGTAACATGTATGTGTTTTGTTTAAATTCAAATTTTAAAGCCCGGCAAAAAAAAAACACGTGCATGTTTTATCTTTACAAGACAAATACGTGATTTGTAACCCTATAATTTTATTGTTTTTTATTATAACATTAATAATAATTCTTGGTGGTAAGGAGTTAGAGGTAGAAAAGGGGGGGACGATTTTTAACCCTATAATTTTATTGTTTGCCGAGTATAACATTAAAAATTATTATTGGTGGTAAGGGGTTAGAGGTAGAAAAAGGGGGGTGGCGGGTGGTAAGGGGTCAGAGGTAGAGAAACGGGGGGGGGAATGGTGTTAATGGGTTAGAGATAAACATAGAGAGAGAGGTGAAGGGAGAGACATTGGGGGATTGTAGGTAGAGTGAGAGGGGGTGTTAAGGGGTTAGAGAGAGAGAGAGAGAGAGAGAGAGAGAGACATTTGGGGGTGGTAAGGGGTTAGAGGTAGAGAGATACGGGGGTGTTAAAGGGTTAGAGGTAGAGACATAGCGGGGTTTTAGTAGGTTTAGGGAGTGAGATATGGGTGGGGGTAAGGTGTAAGTGGAGGTGATAGAGAGAGACAAAGAGAGTGTGTGCGTGAGAGACGGGGAGTAGGAGAGATATAGAGAGGGGGGTTATAGCTAGGGAGAGAGGGGGGTGTCAGGGGTTTAGGGGTAGGGGGTAGGAGAGATATATAAAGAGAGGGTTGTATTGAAGAGTTTATATCACCCCCCTACCTCTGTATTTTCTAGTAGCATCCAGGGAATCAATAGATTCCAAATATAGCCAACATAGGGCTTCAAATATCACCAATCTAGGGGTTCAAGGGGATAACCATCAGGAAATAAATGTTGTAATTTTTATAATTTGATGCACACAATCCAACAAACAAATGGCCGCATAATTTATCACTGGAAGGGTGGGATAACTCTCTCCAAGCAATGTCATTGACACAAATCCACGAAACGGGATAATGGTGGGAAACAAATTTTAAAATACAACCAGAACAATATGTGTGTTATTAGTATTAATAAATGCATATGGGTGAAAACATGAAGTTGGGAAACAATATTGGCTTGTTTTTGACAAACAAAACTGCTAAATTTTATGTTTTTCAACTTTGACCTCTTCAAACCCATATCTCACTTAGGAATTTCAACTTGAAGTAAACACAAAGGTTTTAGAGAATTGAATTATCTTTCTACTCGTATTTTTTTAAATTTTTTTTATGGATAAATTGAGGGACAAATTTGTTGTCAACACACGGCATATACTTGAAAATTTTAGGTATGGATAATGAGTGACCTGTGTTGATGACAGTTTTTTGATAGATGCTTATTCATTTTAGCGAAAACAATTGTAGGCTCATAATATACACACACTACACTAGATGCTAGACTATATTTTGAGTTTTTTAAGACTTGGGAAATATTTTTTATTATTTATCGAAACAACGTATGTTCAGAAAATTGTGCATTATCGACACATGTTTTTGTTTTCACATTTTCTTTCAAATGTGACTCTTATCAAACAAACTAAAACCAACCCATTTAAGAGGACACTTTAAGGAACATCCTTGTATTTGTTTAAATTTTTTGTCTTCGTCATTGTGATGATATTGAATTTTCATTCTGACTGATTTTTCAGTCAATTAAGTTTGTAATGATATATGTTAGTAAAAAAATAATAAAAAATAGTAATCCTAAATGAAATCGAAAAAAAAATTATATTACTAGAAAGTAGATTGAATGATGAATCTACTGGTATAAACTCTGACATGTAATTCTCATGTTTTGCAGTGGTCCGACCTTGTTAAAGTGACACATTTCTGAATTCTGCAGAAATGGTGGTGGAATTGTTGACCAAAAACTCTCGGCCCAAAAAATATCTCTGGCGAGAGATTTAAAATTTCTCGAGCGAGAATTTTTTCCGCTCCAAAATTAACCCAGATTTAACGAAAACTCTCGGCTGAAAGATACTTTTAACTCTCATCCTAGAGTTTGTAACACAATCCCTCGAGAATTTTTTAGGGGCGGGCACATTAAATATTTAATTACCGTGATATTCCCTTAATATTCAGACGGGATACCCGTGTTTCTTGGCCGAGAGGTCTATATATAATCTCTCGACCGAGATAGTGTTCCAGATTATATAGTTTCTCGGCCGAGAGCTTCTGTTTGTAGCCGAGCTTCTGTTTACAGCCGAGCTTCTATTTTCTGCCGAGGGTTTTTTCAGCCGAGCGTTTCACATTTTTATATAGCAGGTAACATACTTTGTATTATTGTTTGGATAGGTTAGCGTTGGTCTAAATACTATTTATTATTTATAGGTTATTGACGACTGTTTATGAGGTGTTAGACACTTGTTGTCTCTCTCATAATTTGAGCCTAGTTATACCTTGTCCTATTATGTGTTCATAACCTCTGTTTTCAGGGTATGGATATATTGTTGTGGATTTCTACTCAAAAGTAGGGTTGTATGGATGCTAGTGGCTTTTATTGACCTTGTACAATTGGCCATGAGGACATTTACCATTTGGAAATTAACAATTACACCTTTTAAAGATGTTTTGTTTTAGCCTTAATTCTTAACAAAGAATTTGTTCGGGTTATTAAAGTGGACACAAAGATGTTAGTGTTAAGTATTTTTGGAGTTTACATTCATTATAAGGGATTTGAAATTGGTCTTTGGATGTGATCCAGTGGAATCTTATTCAACCACCCAACCTCAAAATTTTGAGATAGATGCAAACTCCCATACATGATTAGCACTTACCACATGCAAAATTGGTGTGTAAGTACCTTGTCGTTTTCCATTGTGGAAACTAGAGATCAAAATGTGAGCATAAAAAGTAACCATAAAGGGTAAATGCATTGAAAATAAATGTTATTTTCTTTGTTAAAACAAAATTAGTAAAATCATAAATGATGTAATAAACATTACAATTTTTTAGCATTAGAGGATGGGGTCACGACCCAAGGATGGGTATATTTAAGCACTTTGCAACTTGGAATGTCAGAGTTATCCAATGCACTGAGGACTTTGATTTCATTATATAGACAAAGTTGAATTGTATATAAGATTTAAACACATGTGTGTTGTGGTCAATTAGAATGAGAAAAAACAAAATGAAAACAATAATGGAATTGAAAATTAGTCTTGTTTTGTTTTGAGAGTGTTTTTTCAACTAAGGGTCACTTGTAAGTCAAGAGTTTGCATGATCTTTACTGTTTTCAGGTGAGATCATGCAAAGTTCATGAGAAGTTCATAGGAGTTACTATAATGTTGTTGAAATGATATTAGTCATTATAGAAGTTGTGGAAATAAACTATGAACCGTCATAAATGTAGTTAGAATATTGTGCATCATTGTAACTATTGTGGAAAATTTTGGAAGAGATAGGCAATACGAATGTATTGATCCTATAAAGGGAAATACCATTGTTACTAATGAATTCTCATATATTTTCATGCATTGGATTTTAGGTTTTTAATTCCTTCAACATGGGAAACCTAAAGAAACGTAAAAAAAAATATGATTGCACCAGAGCTGAGGAAGAGGCAAGGAAAGAGAGGTCCCGTGTTTCTATGAGAAATTTAAGAGAAAAAAGAGCAAGGGAAAGAAACGTGGAGGCACATGGTGGTGACGAAGAAATTGAAAGTGTGAATGCACATGGCGGTGACGAAGAAATGCAAAATGTGAATGCACATGGCGGTGATGAAGGAATGCAAATAGTAGAGGATCACGTTGATGAAAGAAATGAGGAACATGGAGGTGACAAGGAAATGAAAAATGTGGAGCAAACTATTGGTGAGTAAATAATTTTTTATATGTTTATCATTTACTTTATAATACTTTAGTATATATATATATATATATATATATATATATATATATATATATATATCTGATTTGAAAATGAATAAAATCTTATAAATTTATATTTAATTTTATGCAGGGTTGACATCCAACATACAACATCCTACCACAGTTAGTAATTTATAGAGATTAACTGGAAGCTGTAACAATATCGTAATTGATGATATTTTTTGGAGAATTCGGACTCAAGTAAAATTGAAGAAATGGGACCGCAGATGCCTGATTGTACAACTCGTTATAGAGCAGATAAGATAATCAAAAAATATTTTGAAGGTATTTCTGTCATACAACAAGCTCAATTGTTGCATAAATTGTTAAAGTGAAAATGTCTAAGAGATGCAATTACATTATTAGGCATTCAAAGTGCCAAAGAGGCTAAGTCAAATCAGATTGTATCACAAAATCTGACCTCGGTCCTTGCATCACTTGCAAAAAATGATCTCACAATTTCATGGTTGCTCGTAAAGAAATTCTAACAAGGGCTGTGGCAAAAAACACTACAACCAGTCATTTGTTGTCTACCACTGCAAGAACGTTAAAAACATCAGGAAAATTTTTATGGAAGCATAAAAAGATTCAAGTTTAGTTAGATGAGGATGATGAAGTTGCATGTTGGGGTGTTATCTGTAGGCAACCTTATCAAGATAGACTTCCAGATAATGTGAGGGACATGGTGAAAGATTTTTGGGATGTAAACTCGCGTGTCTTACCAAATGAAAAGGATGTTGCGCGGCATCGTATATCGAAAGGAAACTATGAAACTCATGCCAAACACATAATAGAAATCACTCAAGCGGAAATGTTCAAAACTTTTATGGAGAGTAATGTTGATGTGAAGATTTCCCTTAGTACATTTGTGAAGCTTAAACCATGGTATCTCAGGCCCATCGTTGTTCGCGACACATGTTGTTTTCGATACCATGTAGAATTAGAATTATATTATGAGAAATTTCTAACTTTTGGCATGCAGTGTTGGCCAAATAACCACCCTCCTTTGAGTGTTCATGAATTTGTATCTAAAATATTATGTGCACGAGAGAATCATCAAGTATTCTATAAGATACAATGCGTCAGAGGTAAAAAATGTGAGGAATGTTTTGATTTGGCCCTTTTTAATGCTAACTACCCCATTGATGCAAACGATCCTCAATTGTCAAATGCAAGAGATATGTTTATGTTGACCATACTGCAGTTACATATTCAACGACAACATCAAGAAAGCTTAATTTGGTTGAAAGTGATATTTCTTTGACAGATTTTATGAATTTGTTTAGGGATCAAATATATAAATATATCAAGCACTCTCACTCAGCACGATGGCAAGAATTACAGTTCAAGCTGTTAGGATATTCCTATACTCCATCCTAGTCCCACCAGTATTTTGATCATTTACATTTTCAGTCATGCATGCACCTTTTAGGGTTTGCATGCATTCTAGGGTTTGCATGCATTTTGCATGCATCCCAGTCATCAGTCCAGCACCTAGCCCTCAGTTAGCCAGCCCCCAGGAGCTTCTCACTATTCATTTTTAGCCCTCCAGTTGCTTAGTGCGCCCTTCTTCCTTGATTTTAGGGATCAACTCGCCCTTCTTCACCTACCAGTTCAGTTACACTCAGTTACAGTCAGTTACAGTCAGTTACACTCAGTTACATTGAGTTACACTCAGTTACACTCAGTTACATTCAGTTACAGTCAGTTACACTTAGTTACACTCAGTTACATTGAGTTACACTCAGTTACATTCAGTTACTCTTAGTTACATTGAGTTACACTTAGTTACATTGAGTTACACTCAGTTACACTCAGTTACACTGAGTTACACTTAGTTACACTGAGTTACACCTACCAGAGTTAGTTTGACTGATGGTTGACAGTTACTTGAGCATTGATGACTCCACTGATGATGATGAAGACTTCCAGTTGCGCTCCGATGATCATGAGGACACCTAGTTGTGCTCCGATGACACTCCAGTGATCCTTTGATCACTCCATGAAGGCTAATTCGAATTGCCACCTTAGGCATTCGAATTCCTCATGCATTGTATTATTTATATGTCCATTTGTGATTAATAATCCAGTATGACCGAAGTATTATTGCTTCTATCTGAGTTCTACTGTACCATATTATTCTGTTGCTCATTATACTGCATGTATCACTCTTCTTCTATTTTCTTGCTTAATCATAATTATTCTCTTGTGAGATACATCATCTCTTAGATCTGCTGTGAGGATTTTCACACAAGCAATCACGAGATGTATTTCCAAAAGGGACAATATTATCCATTGTTGATTTTGCAGAAAATTACACTTTCACTCCGCAAAAGGAGATACAGAGTGAGTGTTATCATTCAGATCAGGTATCTATACTTGTGCATATTACGTATAGACATGCAGAGCTTGATGTCGATGGTTTTGATAGCAATGAAAATAATCATGAAGTGATTAAGGAGTATCATTTCTACATCAGTGATGATCGTACACATGATACATGTTTTGTCCAGCATTGTTTTGGTATGCTTTTTGAAGAATTAAAAAGAAGAAGGGTCACTTTTAAAGAACATTGGGTGTGGTCAGATGGTTGTGCTGGTCAGTTTAAATCGGCACAATCATTCTTATGGTTGTCTCGCCTTCATAGAAACATGGATGTTCACCACACATGGATATTTTTTGAAATGGGACATGGAAAAGGAGAACATGATGGTGTTGGGGCCTGCATGAAACATGGACTTCGGAGATATCAAATGAATCACTCTGCTTCTCGCCTTGCAAATTCAAATGATGTTGTTAATTGGTGCAAACAAAATTTGAGCCATGAATTCAATGAAAGGATGGGCAATGTGAGAAGGATTTTCTAGAATATTGCAATGGGTGATGTTGACAGATCAATGCCACATAATTGTACTGCAATCCCCAAAACAAGGGGCTTACTCTCCATTAGGAGTAAGAAAATGGAAAATATACACGCAATCGAGAAATGGAAGTACTCTTGCTTTTGTCTTGCATGTATTGATGATGTAGAGTCTTTGGATGAGTGTCAAAACCAAACTAACAAATTTTTGAAACCATGGAGACACCAAGAATTGACACCATTGCCCCCATTTGGAAATATCAACGATGTAGAGCGTGACAGTGAAGCGATTGTGATTAACAAAGACTATGATCGTGTTTCTGATTTGGTTAGAGAAGGTGATGTATTTGCAGTCATTGCACTGGTAGATAATCCAGAAAATGTGCATTATTATTTATTGAGATGCACTAGGTCGAAAAGCATGTTGATGCAAGAATTTAAAGACCCATCAAATTATATGTATGCAGTGGGTTCAATGGTTTTAATGGGACATTTCTTTGCAAAAGTAGGGAAATGTAAAGACCATATTCTTTTTCAAGACTACGAGTCAGATGTTATATGTGCTCAATATAGTCATTTGGTCATAGCAGCCCGATTGCACTTGAAGACAGTGAAGAGTAGGAAAAATTCCAAGCATCGTAAATGGAAATTGTCGATAGAATATCATAATGCCATTCTTGAAAATATGCCACTGGCACATTTCATATGATTCAAGAACACATCAAGGTTGATGAATTTTTTCTTTGATTCTAGGGTGGGTGGGTGAGTGGGTGGGGCCAAATGAGCTTCCACCTTCACATGGTTGGCCTCGTCAGTAGAGAATATATATAATTCTCGAAACTAAGAGAAGCTCTTTTTAACAACATATCCAATGATAACTCAAGGCTCATATTGAATGGGCAACTTCACCATTATATGTCAATGGTCTCCAATTAACAGGAATAGATGTCAATTTCAAGTTGAATTTTTCTTGATGCTAGTTACTTTAATACCATCTACTCCAATATCTCTCATCCATAGTTAAATAAAGAAATAATTACTTATCGAAAAATACATCACACCACATTGTTGATGTTATGAGTATAAGAAAAACCCTCTACATGCACTCCTACATATAGAAATTAAATAAAACTATGATCATGGTCAATTCATAAACCCTTCCGTAGAAACATGCTTCTCACACTCATCCATAAGTATATCATCACCACAAATCCCTACATCCTCCCTTCCACATTTTCCACCCTTATCCTTAAGTAATGCTTCTAAGCTAAATCATTTTCAACAATGACCTTTGCGAACCAAATCCATAATTTCCTACTCAAAAGGTTTTGTCTCCATTGTAGGAGCACCAAACCCAATCAAGAGCGAAAGTTTATCCTCTTATACCTGCACATCAAATCTTAAAATCATATTGACAAAAACTAAACTAATAAATTTAAATATTATAATGTTTTCTTAAAAATAATAATTAAAAATAAAAATATATCCAAAAATATTGTAATTCCAAAGAAGATTACCATACATCTCATCTCAAATAATTTGTAAATGACTATATCAATATGTTATTTTGTCTAACATAAGATTTTGTCCCTTAAGGATAGTTATATATTTTGTTTTTGGTCTAAATTGACATAAGTGTATGTCCCTTAAAGATAGTTAGGTGGTTGTCTCATTTGAGACAAAATATTATTTTCACTATTATATTATTTTATGTCTGGTATCTTAATCACCCTAATGTTATTGTCTCACTTGGAGACACTATCATTTTCACTTAAGTGCATTGGGCGAGGATATTGATTGATACAATATAATATTCCCTTCATTACATTGATAGATATTAAATATATTGTTAGACATTAAAGATATTGATTAATATTTCTGGAGCAACTTTTCAATTATCTTGATATATAAACTTGGTCCCTTGAGGACAATGGGGCTACTTATTGTCTTTCATGTTGTTATATGAATTGACACTCATCTTGGTTTGTTTGTGGAAATTGTGTGACAATGTCACATTGATTGAATTATGTTATCTCCATTAAGGTTTACCAATGTTATATTATTCACCTTTAAATTATTCAATGTTTACCAATGTTACAATGTTATCTCCAATGTTGCATTATTCAACTTTAGTCATTTCAATGTCATCTATGTGGGAAACTCGTACATAAGTTATATAAAATACATTATAAGTCAAAAGCTATTGCAAATGTACTTGATTTTTAAACAATTACAACTTGCATGAAGTAGTGTAATGATTTTGTATGAACTTTTGACATTAGTGCCTATTTTATTGAAAAGAGTGAGATTTATCCCACTTAGAGGATTGGCATTCATTCCATGTCTAGCAAAACTCTTCAACCTTGGTCATTATAGCTGTGAATGGAAAAAATGTACATCAAAGTAATGGAAACTCATGAAATTACAAACGAGATCTAGATTGATGAAAGAAATCTGTCTCAAACTCCAAAAAGTTATCAGAGTTGCAGAAGAAATGTGGTGGCTAAAATCAATAAGTCTTTGTCTTAAAATGAGAGATAAAATATGTCTTTTTTCCACCGACATGTAAAGGATAGAACCCACAAAAATAATGTAAAGGAAATCAAACTTGGCAATGGATCGTCTCAGGAGTTTAATGAAATCAAAGAGGAAACCAAGGAAAACTTTGAGAAACTCTATACTAAAGGATATAAGATTGTTCAAGTGACAACGAGTGTCATGCTAGAGCACATTATGAATCTCCTTACAACTAGATTAAATGAGATGTTAAATCTAGAAATAGAAGAAAATTAAATAATAGCCACAATCTAGGGTCTAGCACCAAACAAGGCTCTAAGTCCTAGCGACTTCTCTATTCACTTCTCTATTTGATATTTTACAAATATTTGATCTCATTGCAAACTTAGAAGCCTTAGGTTATGGTGATGTCTTCATTGGTATTGTGGAGACTCTTTTTGTTTTGTGGAGACTCTTTTTGTAGAAGCCTTTTACTTGCTTGTCCCTCAACAAATGCAAGTCATTGGAAGTTGGCTTGTTCATTTCATCAGACAAGGTTGTCCATTCACTCTAGGCATATATGTTTTTCCATTGAAGCTTTGGGTTACTTGATCTATCATAAGAGCATGGGGTTTGTGAAAGCATCCCATTTCCTAAACCTAGTGTTGGTCAGGTGGTTAATGACCATTTTGCCAATAATTTGTTATGTTTCTTTTTTGGCCATTCTCGAGGACCAAGTCTCTTGGGACAACACAATGGAATACCTGGATACATTCTGTTATTCTTTTTGCTCAAACATTCAGTGGCACAAATCCCTATTACAAGTAAAAGTTGATGTGTAATTTCGGATTTGCCTACTGTTCAATGTTGGGCCTAGATTCGACCATGGTGGGGTCTCAAGTTTGGGTACTCCCTTTGTATTTCAGGCTTACACCAAAGAATTGTGGGTAGTGGCAGTGCAAAGGGTGGAAAATAAAATTGATAAATAGATTTCAAAAGCTGTCCATAGCAGCTAAGTTTAAGATCTCCAACAAAACTTTGGCAACAACTCATGTCCACTACTACTCTTATTGGGTACTCTCTAAGCTATCTTAGAAGCCTCTGGCAAAGGGTTGTAGGAACTTCCTTTGGACTAGCAATTAAGGATTGAATTAACACTTAGGGAAAGTGCAAATATCCCCTTTCATCTGGGGTTAGTGCATGCTAACCTAAAAGGAGAATGTCTAATGATCTAAAGTAAAAAATATTCAACCATACCCTGCAAAAGACTTCAAATATGTGAAATTGTTGAAATCTAAGAAATTATTAAGTTATTCATGTTTATGCGTTTAAACACTTGACAACAGTGAGTAAACTTCAGATTTACATGTTAAATTTCAAATTAGAGTTTTCTCTTTGTAAATCTGTTATAATCAACTTCATATAGGTGACAAAAAGTTGCAGACTGTAAGTAAGACACTCAAAATCTCTGAAATAAAAGGTTATTTTGATGTATTTTTTAGACCGGTGCCTCAAGTCCACAATGAGTGTGGTAAGAAACAAATAAACAGATTTGATTGGCTGGGAAATATACCCAATGCCAATCAACTCATAATACTATCAAACCACTTGCAAAATTCAATGAACACCTATGAAATTGGTTTCCAAGAAAGTGATCATTCTTGTTACCAATGTTGTTGACATGTATAATTTCTAGTACATCAAATAGAACCATGAGTACCAGGAGGATATAAAATCACTGCACATGACCTCTCTCCCACACCAGTGAGTGATAGATACAATCATTTGATTGACAATAGGAGGAACCAACACAAATTGACAATAGGAGGCACCAACACAAGCCTCCAATGAACTCTACAATAGGAGGCACTGACACAAAGGGTTCAATGAACTCTATAACCATACATGTACCCTTGGGGACCCAAATATAGCAATGTCCAAAAATAGCAGGAAACTCATCCAAACATAAAACAACTCTGAAGCAGAGATCTTTCACTCTATCTTAACATGCATGTAACTGCCAAGAATAGACGTAATTAAATAGACATGTGTAAAACTAGAAAACCCTCTAGGACCAGAAAAGCAATGTCATCCATCTAAAACAGAACTCATACACCAACCTGTAGACCACCCCTAAAAATGGAAATTTTAAAAAATAGAAAAGCAATGCCTCCAAAGATAAACTAATAATCCCCACTGATCTGCATGCATTGAAGTTCTAAAAGTAGAAAGTTACCCAAAAGATAGATATCATCCTGAAGAGCACGAAATATAGTGCTTTCCAATGAAATTGTATGTGCATGCATGCATATACAGAAATAATATATGCATGCACATACAAAATAAAAATAGTATTGAAGTCTCATGCAAAGTCTCCTCAATATGATATCACTGCTCTCTGGAGATGTTGTGAAAATAGAACTTGACCCGATCTCTAACTATGGAACCAGAAGATATACTTATGAATGTGCTGATCACTAACAGTGAATTTGCATAAGAAAATTCACTGTTAACAAGACCATTGCTTTGTGATGGCTTTCCCTGTTCTGAAAAATGCATGTGTAATGTAGAGAAACCACTACTCCCATGCGACAAAAGTTAAATTAAAAACTAAGCTAATTTGCAATATTCCACCAAGTTTTGCGGATGCAAGAACAGACGTAGGGACACATCTCATGCACATGTAGAGATCTACCCCCCAAATTTTCAGTGCTGTCAAAAAGGATGTCGGTGCCGGCTATATCTGAGTCCGGATATACTCAGTGATTATTCAAGCGAATAATACTCCAATGGAAAATAACTCCATTTGATAAAATAATAATATATAATTGATGATGGATGATTAATAATTACAATGAGGCTCGCTTTTATAGGCTTGAGCATGTATAGTGAAGGGTTACACCCTTTCACTTAATAACTAATAACTTTAATTAACATACATATAATATTCATAGCATTGCCACTCTCTTAGAAAGTCTTTGTCCTCAAAGCCTTATAATTTTGTTGCATTGTTCTTTGTGATGCCATGGCTGATGAAACATGTCGATACGAACTGCTAAGTGTAGAGCATAACTTCCGATACATCGACGGATCAATCCATCCCAAATTGATTTGTTGTGGACTGATGGGATTTCCTACTGATGTGTCGTCAGGAGATTTGATCACATTAGTACCATTATTTTTCGACATTTCCCACTTTTTCAAATATCGGTTTTTATGGTTGGGGTGTCGATAAGGAACTTTCACGATGTCATTTTCATTTACGAATGTCGCCTTTAGAGCATTGATCTGAGTTGGAAGTTGTATTTTCGTCTCTTGAGAATTTAAGTTTTTGTTCTGTATCTTTTCCGACTTGTTTTCTAACTGCCTATTATCATTTTGAAACTTCTTAATCAATTCGACTTGCGATTTTCTGTCATCTTCAGATGTCTTAAGTTGTTCCTTAAGATCTTCATTATGAATTCTGATACAACTATTTTCTTCATGCTTGTCTAGAAGTTTCCCTTCAATGTCGTCCATAGATTGTTCTATCTTCCGGCTATTTTTCAACTTCTTAATTTTTGTGACTAGTATCTTGTTATGATTTCTTAGTCTAAAAATTTCTTCAACATTGTTAGATAATGCTTTATTACTCTTCGCGATCTCTGACTTATGTGTCTTTTTAGAGTCGTCATTTTGTTGTTGAAGAACTTTTATCTATTGTCGACACTGGCCAACCTCTGATTCTTGACTTTCTAATTTATGTCGTAACTGCATTAGTTCTTCATCTTTGTCGCTAACGATTTTGTTCAAGCGTATTATTTCTGCTTCGTAATTATTTATTTCCTTCTTTATATCTTGATTTTTCAATCTTTGGTTGAAATCACTTTCATCTTTTAATTCCTTGATTTGCGCACATAATTTTTCTATGTGATTTTTCTGGCTGGACATTGTGTTTTCATTGAACCGTTCTTGTATCTTATGTAGTTCAATCTTTATTTCTGATTGTCTATTAATGTCTCGTAATTCTTCATTGTCTTTTTGATAGCGTTTTAACTTGGCTTCTAATTTTTCTCGCAAATCAGCTGCCATGCTTTCTGATTTCTTTGATGGTGGAATGATCTTCTTTGATTTCTTTGATGAGCCTTTCTTTGATTTGTGTTACTGTCTTCTTGACGAGCCTTCTTTGGCTTGAATTTGCTTTGTTTCTAAGAATTGATTTTTTTTTTCCTTTAATAATAATAATTATTATTAAAAGATAATAATAATATTATTATTAATAATTTTTTTCTTTGATTTTGTTCTTCTCTTCTCTTCGATAAATATCACCAAATCTTGACTTCTTTATTATGAGATCAAATAACTTTTTTTTTTTTAAATAATTATTATTTCAATAATAATTACTATTTCTTTTGAATAATAATAATTATTAATTAGTTAATTAATAATATTATTATTGATTTCTTATATAAACTATATATAGTTTAATATATATATATTTGTTTTTTCAAAAATTAAAATATTTAAACAAATATAATAATATATTATAATGTTTAATATTTAATTTTTTTGTTTTAAATTAGGGTTCAATGGGCCGTGGAGGAGCAGCGGCCGGAGCAATGGGTGTGGACGTGGGTGTGGATGTGGCGGTGGATGGTGAGCTGGATAGAAGGAGGCCGCGAAGGTTGAATGGGAAGCTGACGGGGGTCTGGGTTGTGGAGAGCGCAGTGGTGGAGGAATGAAGAAGGGCAAGTGGAAGTGGTGTGCAGGGGTAGAACTGGAGCAGAGCCAGAGGTGGGATGCAGCAGTGGAGAGAGGGGAGTGCGGGGGAAGGTAGAAGGGCATGGGTCATGGTGGGGCAGTGAGAGGGCGCGCAGGATGTGAGGGTTTGGAATGGCGGTGGTGGAGATGGAGGTTGCGAAGGGGGCGGGGAACGCAGAATTGGTGAGTGTGGGCGTGGGAGCAGCGTGGAAGAGGGAAGAATGCAGCGTGGATTGGAGGGCACTGAGAAGGGAGGGAGATGGCGTGAGCAGTAGGAGAGAGGTGCATAAGATGAGAGCTGAGGAAGGAGGGACGCGGAGAGACGGAGCAGGGAAGGATGCGGGTGTAGTGAAGCTGGAGTCGAGGAGGGAGATTGCAGGTCGCGGGAAGTGAGGAGTGACGGGGCAATGTATGTAGGAAATGGAGAATGGAGGAGATGACGGGGCTGCGAGTGGAGCATGGACAGGGCTAAAGAGAGCGAGCGGATGGGAGATGGATGGCGCAGCACGGCAGCTGCAGGTGGAGAGATGTGCAAGGGTGGTGAGGAGCAGCAGCAGACTCTTTTTCAACAGCCAATTCCGAATGAATGTGCAGGAGGCGCGGTGGGAAGAAGAATGTTGGAGGATGGCCAAGGGCCCAACTTCTTGGTCAAAGACCAGCAATGTAGAGAAACTATACTAAATGGCTAAAAGCCCGAATCGGATGCCCGAGGAAAGGGCTCTGATACCAATGCTATATCTGAGTCCGGATATACTCAGTGATTATTCAAGCGAATAATCCTCCAATGGAAAATAACTCCATTTGATAAAATAATAATATATAATTGATGATGGATGATTAATAATTACAATGAGGCTCGCTTTTATAGGCTTGAGCGTGTATAGTGAAGGGTTACACCCTTTCACTTAATAACTAATAACTTTAATTAACATACATATAATATTCATAGCAGTGCCCCCGACATAGATGACCCTGGCCCAAATATTAAATATATAAAAATTAATAGTTATTTTAACTTGCATAATAAATATCAAACTTATAAAATAAATGCAGTGACATCCATGATCAAATTACCAATTACATGGTGTGCCCCTCTAAGTTATGAATACCACAATTCGAAACCAGCAAATGTGCATTGGGAAATTCACTTTCAAATTCATAACTAAATGTAATCGCACCCATAGCAAAACAAAGACGGCGCCAACTACAGTGAATAAACTTTTACCTTTGCCACTGAATCTTACTAATAGAATTAAATTGCACTGAGAAATTTAATTTGGAAAATAACATTGCATTGCAATAAAAGGCAAATTCAAATCTTAACAATCTTATAGATGTGCAAGCTTAGGCACAATATTTCCATGAGATAAAAAGTAAACAGGTAGAAAGAGGAAGTAGTGCCCGAATTATACCTGTACATGTGATGGACCTTGTTACCTCCCAAACCTGCACCTAAAGTGGTAGAAGCCCTAAAACACAAAATACAACTCAAGGGGAACTTAGGAAAGCTGCCCACTGTCAACACAACAATGCTTCCCCTCACTTTATGCTAGATCTCTTCCAGCACAAGGAGAGAGCTGTTTTAATAATGGTGAAGACAAAAATAGGTGTTACATATGCCATAATCAGTCTTAACTTGCTGTTACATAATGTAGAAAAGTACTTGGAGGGCCCTAAAGGTGCTACTCTCAATGTCTGCTATGAGGGTGTCCTACAATGAAGCATTAGCCAAGACATAACTCTTAACAAGATGATAGCAGTAAGCTGCTACATTCAGAAATAAAACAACAAAGGTAAAATAACAACAGTTCCTTCCTGGCCTCTTAAGCATGTTCTTTAGAATTGAATTCTCACATACATCAACAACAGTTGGGAACAAAAAGATTAGCTTCACATAAAATAAGAGAGAACCCTTGTACTCCTCATTATGTCTTCAAAAAAGGTAAACAACAAAGATCCAAGAGGAGAGACTGCTCACAAATCCAACCATAACAAATGGTGGAGAGAGCTACACTTTAAATAGAGTTGAGTTCCATTTCCTTTTACAATAGAATAGTAATTGCTTTGTATATCCAGTAATCTCTCCAAGAACAACTGTGCTGCATCCCTACCGAATAATATATGTTGTCAGCCTTACTGATGCTTGCTTAGCAGTGAAAGGAGAGGCCATTGATGCATCCCCAAGCCTCACAGTGGGAGGAGTTCTTCCATCTCCCTCCTCTCCCATCTCATCCATAATATTTTTCAATTTTAGCCTTTGTCTCTCAGCAGGAGTAAGTTAATGATTGCTAGTTGAGCCATGATATGCTTGAGATATAGTAGGCAATGCCAAAGTTCACACTAGCTGATTGATGGATGTATTGCCTGCTTGTCCTCCATTAGTTGCATTGGCGTTTCCAGAATCAAGTGCTCCACTCTTCAATCTTCAATCCAGATTTATTATTTTACCCCCAAAATTTGATGATAGTGCCAACGTAGAGTTTTGGGATGATTGGGTAGGTGGGATTGCATTTAAAAGGGCAACACCAAAATGAGCCTGCAATTGTTCAAAATTTTGAATGAGTCATCGGTGAAAAAACAATCAGCTCTATTTTGCATGCCAAAGTTATTGATGCAAAAGAAAAAGGTCACCATTCCCTACTTGTTTGAGAGCACCGACATCATTTGTACCATCACCAAACATCAATTTCATTCTTCCCACTATCTTCAGAGTTGTCAATATGAGTTCTTTCTGCTAAGGGGAAACTCTTGCAAAACCCTACAATAGATTCATCAAGGTCAGTTGCAATGGATAACATTACACATTATCAAGGTAAAATTTATCCATGAAATATTCATGCCAGAGAGTATACATGTTCATACCTTTACATATGGGATCACCAAATGTATAGCATTTGTATGTTGCAACATCATGAAACAGTCACCACCTACATAGAGGTCATGAGAAACTGACAATTCCTCCACATTATCTTCACTGGAGATGAATTCAACAATTTCTATTAGGTTAGAGTATGATACAGATAAAGCAAATTTCAAAATGGATAACAGGAACTATGTAGTATACCAAAAGACTATTATTTATATTAATAATTATTAACGTAAATAATGGTAATTAAATACACTACATGACTAAATATTATTACTTGGGTTATAAATGTAAATAATAGTGATTAGGTATACTACAAAATATTTATTACCTATAAGGAATTTTATCGTCTCATCAGGTGAGAGGCACTCAAACCCTTCACTGTTCGTAATTGGAGTCAAGATTAAAGGAGGTTGTGAAACAATGTGAACTTGACCTGCAACATGGCAGGCTGTCAAAGCCTGATCACCTGTATCATCACCCGCATAAAATGGAAATGCATGTCAATACATGTCTGTAATAGTTCGAACAAAAGTCCATAGATGGCTTATTACACTCATATCAAAGTATCATGTACCAAATCATGTGATGACTCTTTAAGTTCCCTAAGGACATCGGCAGAGTCAGCTCAAATATCGCTGGCATTCTCACATTCAACTTTTGATCTCTAAACAAGGGTTGTATGATTTATCCAAGTGTATCAAAAAACTATCCTCGGATATCTGACCTGTGGTTGATGGGAAAAATATCGTCCTTTGAAATTGATAGAAAAATACCATGATCATCACTTGCTAAAAAAGATCCAAGCATCATCATATAGGTGAGAAAAGTACAAAATGACTAGGCATTGCCAGATACATATGAATACATTTGAATTATAATTATAATTATAATTATAAGCTTCATAACTTGAAAATTTTAGGTTTTAAATATATACACAAAATGGCTCCTAGTGAACAACCAGTTCACAGAAGGTCAATTACAAAATTTAATGCACAAAATAATGAATTCATTCTTCATTATGTACAACAAAGGAAAGCGCAAGTGCCTTCTTTCAAATTTGTACTCAAGTATGGAAATATTACAATCTAGGGAGTTCAATGGCCCCTCCCAGTAGTTTGAGATAACATACACATAATCACCTGAATAACATACAATGCTCTAACTCATCATCCAGCAAGAAAGAATTCTATAACACTGAGACATGAAGTGTACCTGGAGTCATCATCCAACAGGAAAGAATTGCTCAAAGCATTGTTAGATTCTTCTGTCATCAAGACTCTCATATTGGCAATAACTTGGAGGAGGAAATTGGCAACAAGAGACTTAAAACACATCTTTGCATGAGAGCCAAGGATAGCCTAAACAAGTGTATATTCAAGAAAACAACCCTCTATGTATGAAAACTTATGACTTACATCTGGAGACACACTATGGGTGCTATATTTATTATCCCAATACATGGTGTTGATCTGGTACAGTTGCTGTATACTCAAAACCTGAAAAAAAACCAAAATAAGAATACCAATATTAGTTAATGAAGACACCTAAAGGAAACAACCCCTACATTTTGGAGTATATTATTAATAACATATATCACTCACTGGGCACAGATCATGTGTAATTTCATCCAAGGATTTCTTTGGCTTTTGATGTATGACCTGCTCCACAGAAAAGAGTGCAAAAGAACATGTTAACATTGTATGCAATTACTGGAGTTGAATTTCAATTTACAATAATTTCAAATACATTAAAATTTGATGTAAAAAGAACTAGGATTAATATTTTTGTGGTGGGGACTCTACTTACAAGAAATCCTACTGCTTGTCTAATATGCTTGAGTTCATCCCAAGTTGTACCTATATACTGCATTAATTCCGTTTGAGGTTAGAAAAACATAACCAGAAAAAATGAAACATATTTAACTAGCATGGCAGAGTACAAGCATGAAAAACAAGAGGAAATGACAGCTGATCAACCTCATCTGTTGCTGCAGTAGGATGATATTGACACATGGCAAAGTAGATCAAAACTGACATTGGTAATCATCCAGGGTGAAAAATAGCATAACAACTTCCACAAGACCATAACACGGCCGCAAAACTTGAAATAGGACAGATGACCAGGATTCACTCGAGATGCCGCAAGAGGAATGAATAAGATAATCAGATATTTGAGTAACCACATAATTTCAAACCATACATGACAAAAACAAAAGTGGTATTCCAATACCTTCCATAACCAAATAATTTGATCACCAGAAGCTCAGTCACAAGGAAACTATGTTCAAGTAAACAAAAATGATCGTTCAAGTGAACCAAAAATGATCATTCAAGTAACCAAAAATGATCGTCATGCCATTGGTCATTTCTTACTATCGCAAAAAAAGGGGACAATTGATTTACAACTAGAGCAAATCGATCTCAACCTTCGGACCAGAACACCAATGGCTCCTGGTTTTCTGTGGGCTACAAAGTCAAAATTAAAATTCAATATATATATACAACTTTGGGGACAAACTATTATCCTATAGGATAATCCTATACACACCCTCTAAGGAGGGCTCCATGGACAAACTAAGCTCCTTCATTTTTGATAAACTGAATAGACAAATTGTGCAATAAGAAATTGAAGTTTTCCATGGAAACAGA
The DNA here is from genome assembly GCA_027924585.1 of Larix kaempferi. Taxonomy (NCBI): domain Eukaryota; kingdom Viridiplantae; phylum Streptophyta; class Pinopsida; order Pinales; family Pinaceae; genus Larix; species Larix kaempferi. The sequence goes on along the minus strand of BSBM01001009.1, from coordinate 2,230,822 downwards.
AATGTAGTTATCGATGGAGAATTCTATTTCTTCTTGAGCTTAACAATATGTTGTATGGTTGTAGCTTTTAAACATAAATGACATTGGGTTTGGCAAGCTATGATTGAATGTGAAGGATTAACAATTTCTGACTTTTTTGCGGGGATATGATGACATTCCAGAGGAAGACTTAGATGCCACCAAGGTAATCAAAAGTACCAACTAAAATGGCCTATTTTAATGTGCCTTTACTTTTCAGATGTTTTGTTACGGAGAAATTTGAATTTGTCTGTGCTGATAAAATTTTGGAGAACATAGTAGGAAGGAATTTCTAGATTCTACTATATCTAGAATCAAGAAATTTGAATCATTTTGAAACATAGGATTGAAATGAGTTGATGTCTTCCATTGATATAAATATTCTCTATGTTTTTTAATGTTTTCAATAATATACACAACCTCTTCAAAAGCCAGGGAGTTGTAAATTTTTTCTTAGGTCTGAATATTCCATTGTTAGATTCAGAACCCTGAAATATGTTTGGAATATAAATCTAATCAATTGCATGAACATCTGTTAACAAGGGAACAAATGATAATTGCATTAAGATTATTGATTTACCACATAGTTGAGAATTACAACAATCATGTATGGTAAACCATAGAATAGATTTTAACAGTTCTCTTGATTCAACTCTATGATTCAATTTCAGAGGAAAATTTTAATTTCTAAGGTTGATTTTGGTTGCTAAGAAGCCATAAGATCTGAGGTGTCTCTCGGGACTTTCAGCTAACCTTGAGTGTAAATAAATAAGGGTTTGATCACCTTGATATATGTCCAAGGAATTGAAACCTTATTTAATTCTTTAAAATATAATTTCATTGGTCCTTATCTGGGTGACAATGCAGGAATACACTTGAAGACTTGAAAGTGGAAACTCCAGATTCTCCACCATGCCTCATTAATGCATAACTTCCATTGGTATTCTTGTGAGTGTTTCATAAACTAAGACTAATTTTATCACGTTTCTAATGCATAATTTAAAATAGAATCCAGTAGGAAGTCAACGCCGCTCACATGAGTTACTGCACACGTGTAGTGTAAAATAGAGGCCTTTAGGTAGTGGACACCACCCACATGAGTTTCTTCAATGAGAAACAGAGTTTTATGGGTACCCCAATTAGCCTCAACTTAAAACATAGAAAACTTGCTTCAAGTGTGTCTATGGGTAGTACCAAGTGACCAAGTTGTATAGACAATGGAATACACCATTACATGATTGGAGGTAGATTTCACTGTGATGATCCCATATTGATTCATCTAAACTATACATCTTGACTGCATAAGATGTCATTTCTAATGTTTGTATATTATGCAAGTCCTTTATTGAGAAGGGAGGCATTACACTAGAGAAAAACTTGAATTGGCACTACCAATCCTAAAGAGCTAAGATGTTGTGTACCTAATAAGTTTATCCCACTGAGATTTGATTGGTATAATTATAGACTTGATGTATTTACATGCTGATGCAATGTTATTTGTACAAAGTGGAGGTGACAGCCTTCACAAATAAGTTTCTTCTTAGTCTCAATCAGCCTAATGAAGTGATCCTTATACATACAATTTCCATTTTCCTTTCTGAATTTATGTTCATATAAAAATGTGGAATAACATATTATCATCATTTAAGTCATTTCACTCAATATCTCTTTCCCTCTCTCTCTCTTTCACACATGCATATCACATTGAAACAAATAATGTCTACTAGGGCAACCATTCCTTCATTGAATTCTTTGTCTGATTCTAGTCCTAGTATCTGGGTGAAGGAAGAAATCATTTTTTGATTCCAAGAGGATAATTTCTTCCAAATGCAAGGACAGGGGGGGATTTCTTCCCTACCTCGATTGTATTTGAGTCTAGCAAACATATTATCTATGTAAGGTATATTCATCCTCATGTACCTGACTACTTGAGCATCAATGGATATCACTTCACCTATTGAGAAAATGCCTATCATTTGGGTGATAGATAGACTTCAGATATAGAACAAGGTAGTCAACATGCATGTCTAGGTTTGGCCATTTTCTGAGTTTATGGCTGCAAATCCCTCATCCTTATCAAAATATGCAGTAGAGTCCCTTTCTCTTATATTTATAGATTCATCATCATTAACAAGATCTGTAGATGGATCCCTTAACTTCAAAACACTTTTAGGATTGAACACCATAAGATTCAGTAGTCTGCTTTGGTAATTTCGTGTGTCTATGAGGTCAATATTCATAGGATGGGTGCAACTTTTGATCATACTCTCTTCTTCTGATACACCATTATTTCCTTATAGATACAACTAACTTATTGATTACTTTGCAAGTTTCTATGAGAGCTAACCTAAAAATATTTAATTTCATATATTCCAAGCAAGGATAGCCTCAAAGTACTAGAGTTTTCTTGTATCTACAGAACAACCCTAAAGCCTCATTTTGGGCAAGGTATATGATATCAATCTTAAATTTAGTGTTGTTGGCAGTTAAGTAATGTGTACACCATTCAAATAACACGTCTCTGCATGGATGAAAATGCCTACAGACATATACCAGCCATCAAACAAGCAGTTACATTAATTTTGGGCAGTTCTAAGCTTGTTTTGGATAGTTTTATGGATCGTAACCGTAATAAACCTCTTAATTCTGATTTATGTGTACATTGGGAGCTATTTTGGCTAGTCTTCTAGGCATGAAAAAACCCTAATCTCATAATCTGGGCACGAACAACAATTTTTAACAGCAAAAAATGCACAGAATACCCAAAATACCATGAACATAAATTGAGTATTATGTATATAACATTGAATACCCCTAAAACCAGGAGGTAAACCTTTTAAGCTAAAGCTAAGACCAATGATTAGAAGACATGATATAGGAATATCCATACCTATGTCCCCTGTGGAAATTGTGAAACTAGAATTTCCTCAACACGCGTATTCGTGCCACTAGCCTCTGTTTCTTCCCAGTCAATAAAATTCGTATCATCAAAGTTGTCATCATTTATGAATCTGGTATACTGCATAAATTCCATATAATTTATAGACATTAGATTTGGAGAATAAAAAAATTAGATTTCATATAATAAATTGAAAAATATTATTGCATACTTACGTACCATGCCTCTGTTTTGATTTTGTCTAGCAATGACTTGCTTATAAATATCTCTACAGTACGTTGCATACTGCTGAAGCTCTAATCGAGTCATGCTACTCAAGCGATCATCAGAATAATCATCAAATGGGATTTCATCCATACTGGTTGAAGATGACATAGTATTTATGCCGATTTCCACCCCTGCCAATGCAACCCCAACATGCTATTTTATCTCTTCCCTCACCCCTCTTGCTATTTGGGATGTCATTTCCAACTCCTCTGGAAAAGAAACGACTCTAGGATGTGGCTGTACTAACCAAGGCATCAGACGCCTATACTGAACATCTTGACGTGCATCAGGTCGTTCATATGTATGACCTTTGCCAGCACCATAGAAACTGGATCCCGTATCTGTATAGTTGGGGTCCATGTGAAACCGGAACTCTGCAATCAACATCTTAACAAAATACTGAGGAACCTCCTCATTATTAGGGAACTTCCCATATGCACACAGGAACCTGGAATAAATATGGGGTGCAATCAGTGGATCATTGAATCTTGTGATCTTTAGACGTTTTTTGTCTTCAGGCCGCAAGTCAAAACATGAAAAGACCATTTCTTTTGTGACAACTTTTTTTATTTCTTCAAACTTGTGGCAACCCATCACTGACAACCGCCTCCTACACATCATGTCATGAAAAATATGGGTTGATGGTCCAACCCCAAGATATGTCTCGATGAAACTGTTCAGATTGTGCAAAACAATCTGGAGACACTGTTGAGAACCAAAAGAGATATTTGAAGTGTCAAGTTCTTCCAGCAAACTCGATGAATTCTCCTTCATCTCTTCCGCAGTCAACATAGCGATGTTGTCTTCCCAAGGAGTCTCCTCGGGACCATCTCTAGGATGCAAAAGAAGAGAGGAGACTGCGTTAGATAGTTAACTTCTCGACGTTTCAAGCCACAAAGTAGGGCTCATCATCAGGAGAAAAGATCCCGAGGTAACCTAGGTCTAGAATTTAGCCATTAATAGGTGTGGGGTGAATTCTTAGTAAATTTAATTAGTCGACATATTTAAATAATAGGTTTAATCATTAATTAATTAATATTTTTTATAAAAAAATTTAAGTTATTTTTTATTCTAATGTTAAGTGGATTTTTAGTATTTTATAAAAACCTTAAGTTTAACTAAATTAAAAAAAAATATTTATTATTTATGTGAAATTATTTAGAAAATGAAACAATAAAAACAATCTCAATTTTTATTTATTTAAATTTATTTATTTAATTGAGAATTTTAGTCTTATTTTTAATCTATTTTTTTTTTAATTAATTATATTTCAACCTAAAGTCTAATGTTTAAAGATTCAAAGTTTGTAAAAATTGTTAAATAAATATTAATTATTAATAATTAAATATTTAAGATTTCAAAATTTTTTTTTTTTTAATAAATTACTAAGTAATTTTTTTTTGACAAAGGGGATGTTTAAAAGTTTAAAAAAACTATTAAAAAGGTTAATTATTTATAAATTAAAAATTAAGAAATTTTAATTTTCTTTATAAATGATTAAGTAAATTTTTTTTTTTTTTTTTTTTTTTTTAATTCGAAGGAGATGTCTTAAAGTGTTTACAATTAAGAGTAATTAGTTAATTTAATATTAGATAATTAATTATTGGGGTTAATATTCCTAATATTAGTGTTCTTTAGTTGGTGTATTACCGATCGCCAAGACTCACTGAGTTTAAGGCCATCATCCCTATTCAAATTCATTGGTACTTTCTCTATCTCTATGGCCTCCCTTATTTTTCTCCTTTTGTAATGCTCCTCCCTAGCGATAAGTTTTGCGTCTTCAATACGTATGTGGTGGCGTGAGTGGTGGGCATGGTCAGCTAAAGTAGACTTTTGATGACGGTCATGAGTGATGTCTGCACAATGCTCTTTGAGCCTAAAGAGGATCAGAGATTTCATTGCGAGCATACTAATGCACCCGACGACCTCTCCTTGTCTAGGGAGGTGGATTAGGATCAGCAGCAACAAACCCTGTAAGAAGTAAAATGCATGTGCAAGTATTAAAAACTATATATAGAATTTGTCAATCAAATTATAAACATTTAAATAAAATGTGTTCATTATAAATACCTGATGGAACCTCTGCATTATCATGAACATGGTGAGAAATAGAAATAAAGTCTTCTGAACTATCATTATTGTTAGAATGTCCAGAAGCCCCTATAGGAAACCAAATATTGGCAATCACATGTAAGTTTACACGAAAAATCATGTCATTTTTCACAAATAAAACAGTCATGTCAAACAAAAATTCTAGTCAAAATGTATGTAAACAATCTCTACCAGGCGATGGTGTATTTGAAGAATAAGACACTAAGGGTGTCATCTGTGGTTGTCCAACGGCTCCTGTAGACCAACCCTCAGACAGATGTCTGTCATTTTGAGAGCCACCACCCATGCACAACAAGATATTAGAAAGATATGTGTAAAAGAAGTTTTATGTTTATATAGACTTGAGCATGAATTGAATGACAATTGAATTTACCTGACGATGACCTCAGGGAGTGAAGCTGCATACTAGCCAAGATTGCTTCACCCTAAATCTGTGAACATGTTACTAATAAGATTTTTTCACAGATTAATAAACATGTCAAACAATAATTCTAGTCAGAATGTATGTAAACAATCTCTACTTGACGATGGTGTATAAGACACTAAGCATGTCCTCTGAGTTTGTCCACCGGCACCTGTAGACCCCTCAGACAGATGTCTATCATTGTGAGAGAAACCACCTGTGCACAACAAGATCTTAGAAAGATGTGTAAAAAAATATTTATGTTTATATAGACTTGAGCATAAACTGAATAACAATTGAATTTACCTGACGATGACCTCACGGAGTGTTGTTGCATAGAATTCAAGTTTGCTTCACCTTGAAGCTGTGAACCTGTGCCTGATAAGAATTTTCCACATATTAAAAAAAATGTCAAACAAGAATTCTAGTCCAAATGTATGTAAACAATCTCTACCTAGAGATGGCGTATAATACACTAAGCGTGTCCTATGAGTTTGTCCACCGACACCTGTAGACCCCTCAGATAGATGTCTGTCATTGTGAGAGACACCACCTGTGCACAACAAGATCTTAGAAAGATGTGTAAAAAAAAATTTATGTTTATATAGACTTGGGCATAAATTGAATAACAATTGAATTTACCTGATGATGACCTCATGGAGTGTTGTTGTATAGAAGTCAAGTTTGCTTCACCCTGAAGCTATGAACCTATGCCTGATAAGAATTTTCCACATATTAAAAAACATGTCAAACAAGAATTCTAGTAAAAATGTATGTAAACAATCTCTACCTGGCGATGGCGTATAAGACACTAAGCGTGTCCTATGTGTTTGTCCACCAGCACCTGTAGACCCCTCAGACGTCTCCGACACCTGTAGACCCCTCAGACAGAGGTCTGTCATTATGAGAGACACCACATGTGCACAACAAGATCTTAGAAAGATGTGTAAAAAAAAAATTATGTTTATATAGAATTGAGCATAAATTGAATAACAATTGAATTTACTCGACGATGACCTCACGAAGTGTTGTTGCATAGAAGTCACGTTTGCTTCACCCTGAAGCTGTGAAGCTGTGCATGATAAGAATTTTCCACAGATTAATAAACATGTCAAAATGTGTCAAACAAGATAAATATATTTCATATTAACAATCGAATATACCTGACTGCATCCCATGTCTTCATCTGGCACTGATGGTGGATGTCTTTGGACAATCCATGTTTCCTTGTTAAGAAAAAATGAGAAATCAACTAGGTTAATAATAAACTTAGAGATGTAGGCACATGAAATGCAAGATTAGAACCTATTCTAGCCTAAATTAATTCTAGCAAGCATAATTCAAAATGTAATAAAACCAAATCAAACAACGAGGTAAACTAACACCACATGATTAGCTTAGAATTGGACCACAAGATCATATCTCCCCTGTTATATCTTGATCTTTGATGTTTTATTCTGGTAGAGGTTGACTAAGCTACTAAAGCAAACTACAAAATGCAAGAAAAGGAAATCTAGAAATGACTTTCAAACAACTAATCTCTTAGAAATCTTCTATAATCAAAAGTGTTATATTGCATATATATAATACGATGTTCTAATGCCAATGGAATCGAGAGGATCAAATGTCTAAACCTATAAGAAATAGATTCTAATACTAGAAATGAAGCGATCAAGACTAAGTATTCTTATGCAAAGAAAAAGGTAGAGATACTAAAAATCAATTGTCATTGGAAACTAGAACTAGATCATTTTGGCGAGCATAAACAATCTAAGCCCCTATCCTGATGTTTTTACTGTGCATGTTTCTTGTTTGTCCTGTGGGATAAGCATAGAACTCCCTATCAAGATGTTTTCTTTTTTATGTTAATATGTATTATGGTTCATCGTCTATTTGGTCTTTTTGAAGGACAGTTGTATTATGACCTGAAGTCTAAAGAGATTACTAATTTTATTTTTAGAAAGATTTTTAAGGTCTTTCATCATCAACATTGTTGTTGAGTTGGTAACAAAAGTGATGTGCTTTACAATTAAGCTGACTAGTGATTTTCCTTAATGGGTGTGCACATGTACTTGATACATAGAAAAACAGCGCACCTATTATAATTTTTACTATTTTCAAATAATAATTATAAAAACTAGAATGGATCCATACTAATACCAAATACATTAAACATCGAGATCAGGGATCTATGCTAGTATATAACATTCCTTTTGGAGTCAAGACAATTTAGGGCATTTTCCTACTCATATGGGACCAACGATATTGAATTTTTTTAATGCAGTCATTCTATGTCATGGATTTGTAGTTGATTAATTCTATGTCATGGATTTGTAGTTGGTTAACTGTCATTTAAGAGAACTCCTATGACAACCTGCATCTCTTAAATTTTGAAGAAATATCAGCTACATCATCATTTGATTTCAAAAGTATTAAGTGTGGTTTAGTTGTGACATTAATGATTAATATTCTAAGAGAAAAAGTGAAGTATTGACATTAGCACAAGCATGAGATTTCATGTAGATAGCATTCCTAATATAAATTTTGTTGGTGTCTTGCAATATCTGAGAATAGTCAGATATTTAATTCATCACAGTTCTTGCAAGTTGCAATTATCATGGAAAATCCATGGAGATATTGTTACAATGAACCCATGAAAATAGAAGACAAAAATGTTGGCATACAAAGGCTTGAAAGAGACGACACCCTCTTGAAGGAAACCATTCAAACCTTAAAATTGGTCAACTTTGAGACAATGAAAAGAATCTATAGCTGGAATAATCAAATGGGTGGCACTTAGCAAGTGGCCTCCCATCTTGACAGACTCCTCTCAGAAAACATGATGGAGATCATGGGATTATCATGGATGAATCTATTATTCCTTGTGTTGGATCAGACCACTGGCCAATGCACTTCAAGTTAAACTTGAGGGAAGTGCCAAAGAATCGACATTATATGTTCAAACAATTTTGGTTTGATCATCTTGGCTTCAATGACAACTTATACCCATGGTGGAAAGAGGTGGAAATAACAAACAAAAAGGAGTTCGTTGATGTATAGATTTCAGCAGATACTAGAAAATCTAAAAAGCAAGATGAAATAATGGAATCAAGAAGTATTTGGTAATATCTTTGTAACAAAAAAGAATCAAAGGTAAGTATGGGACATTTGTAGCAATGGATGATTTTTGAATGACTATTAACATCTCTTATCAAAGAGGAAAATTACCTACAACTATAATTGGGTACAAATAAAGGAAGGAAGAGACACTATGGAGGAAAAAAACATGAATTAACCTCATCAAATCAAACATTATATGTTGATCTGATCATAGTTTATCTCTGGTTTTTGTATGGTAAGTTTGTACAGGATTTAATTGGAATTTTATTAGAGTAGGGTAGCCTCCTTTGAACCCTTTTTTCTAGTTCTCTTTGGTAGGTTGTATGCCAACTCCCTATTTATATTGGTGCTTATTTTCTCTAGTTTGATGAGAAAGGGACTGGTGGTTTTCTTGTGATTTTGATAGGATGAGAAGGTGAAGGGTAGCATAGTAATCTATTGCAGAAAATGTATGAGAAGCGATCTTAAACTTGTTAATACAAGTATAGAATCTTTTTTCTATTGAAAAAAAAAAATATCAAAGGAAACTTTTATTAGAAGAGAGACTTGGACATAGAGGCAAAGAATGCCCCTAGATGCATTGCATTGATTATTTAAACGATGTAGAACATGATTATTGTAGTCTCCTAGACCATGAATTTAGAAAGTATGGGACCTTTGGGAAATCAATGTGAAATACAAATGTACATTTCATCTGTAGTAAGAGGGTTATTATTTTCTTATAGACAATTACTACAATTCATTTTGGATGAGGGGAGATGTTAAAGACTAATATTTCTCCAATATCTTCCTCATCTTCATAGTAGTTATCCTCTTCATTAAAATATTTCATCTAAATCTATTATCTTGGAACAATTTTGGTTGAAAAAATTTAAAATGATTGTAAAAGTCGTTAATGTCAAACTTGAAAAGTAGAAAAAAAAATCTAAACAACCCCGAAGCAGTTCCCAGGTCTGTAGATCAAGTGGTGATAGAGTGTATTGTTAAGGCACTCCTTGTGACGTCACGTGTTCAAACCTTGGCTAGCATGTGCCCCATGTTGGGGGGTTGTGAGGGTGCACGTAGGGGTATAGTGGTAGTAGTAAGGAATTGATCTCATGTCACACGAGTACAAGCCCCACACCAGTGGTCAATTCCCCCTATTAAAAATGAATCAATCCTGAAGTAATGGTAGAAATTGTTAATATCAAAACAAGGAAAGTCCTTCCTCTAAAACAACAATTGAATTTAATAAGCAAAGAGTTATCAAACATCCATGGAAACAACTAGACAAAGGATGAATGACATTTGATTCATGGAACATCAAAGAATAAGTAGACATGAAATTCCAAGTATGCATATATAGATAATAGAAAAGTAAGAATGGAATAATTTAAAGCATTCATTTAACATGAAAAATGAGGATTAGGTGCCTTAATACTAGAAGGTGATTTCAAAATCCTTATAGATATGCTAAAAGGAAAGAAGAATATTGCAATGATTGCAATATTAAAAGCAACACTTCTTCCATTTAATAAAAGTGGATTCTTTTATGAATAAAGATTAACAACAAATTTGTTAGAAAACCAAGCTATCTAATCCAAGAAAGGAGGAATTGTGCGTGTCGAAAGAGAACTCATAAGCGAAAGAGATGGTGGGAGGAAGGCACTCTAGGACATCATAGATGTCGGGAATCACCCATTCAAATAAAATGCAGGTGGATATGGCATGGCATGTCCACTTCCAGTTTATACAATTCAAATTTCTAGTTCAAATGAGTGACTAGGCATTAAACCAAGACATAATACGATCTAACACATGTGAAAGAGTCATCTAAGTAAGGAGTAGGGGAAGATAACTAGGAGATGGTGTCTTCAAAGTTTCAACAAGTTTCAAATCCAATGGGAAGAAAGGATAATAAGCCAAATGGCACTTTCATGGAATCAGGACTAATCTATGAGGATCACCTCAATATCTAATTCTTACTTCTCTATTTTTCTTTCTATTTTGTTCTCATTTGTGTATGCTTTCTTTTTCAATCTAGCTTTAGCCTAAGCAATTAGAATAAAAAATTGGCCTTCACAAACTCAAATGTGGATACAATATCAATGGTACATTCAATATAATAGTAGCTTATCTATTAGTAGCAGGGAACAACATTGAACAATAGCAGAAAATAGGGGATTAGATTTGGAAATGGAGGTTGTGGCCAAATATATCCACCTTCCTCTAGCTAGTGGAAAGGAGGAAAATCCTAACATGGGATCAAATAATAATCACAGGATTTGAAGGCCCCTCGTGGTGTTACCTTTGTAGGATAAAAGAGGAATCCATGGAACATCTGTTGAACCAATGAATTTTTGTGTCAAATATATTTGATATAAGTGAAACCCTCTTTCGGAAAACCAACAGACATAGGGATAGTATAAGACCGACTAGTGAATTCTAGAAAACAGAGGCATTTAAAAACCCCATCCTCAATCGGGCATGGAAGCTCCTACTATAATTTCTTCTAAGGGAAACCTTGAAAGGGTGCAATAGAAAAATATTTAAGGATAGGTAAATGAACAATAATCACATCTATATTAAAACCAAGCATGACAATGTAGAGACCCTACGATAAACCAATGGAGTGAACATTATTGGAAGTGTCAACAAAATGAGATTAGCAGCATGTAATCCTAGGGATTTAGAACTAAAGACACTAACACCAGTTCCACATGCAACAATAGCCTCATGTATAGACAAATGGAACCCTCCCTTAACAAGCTTAAAAAATATAAATTTTTACAAAGTGTGAAAGAGAAATCTTGGACCAGAAGGACCAGAAGGAATTCAGCCTCTAACCCTAAACCTAAGGGCGAATTGATCGAAATTAGATTAGTTCCAAGGAATGGTATCCAAATTTGAAATTGAATTCGGTTGGGTTTTAGAGACATGCCCGTGGAAAAAGAGAAACCTACCCATGTGTGGTTGTATGATGGTATGGTCGTCTGGTCGACTGGATCGAACTGGCGGTGGCGGTCCTCTTCTCATGGCCATTCACTTCGTTTCCGTGGGTGGTCTTCCCTTCCCTTCGGTGTTTTAGCAAACAGAGTTGAACACAGTTGCAGTGGGTGGTCTTCCTTCCCTTCGATGTTTCAGCACAGTGTGGTTTGAGCGAAAACAGACAACAAACAAAAATGTTGAAAATGACAATGTGTGTGGCGGGGAAATATTTTTGCATTTATATAGTTAAACATTTCTCTGCCGAGACGTTAAAAGGAATCTAAACTCTTGACCAAGAAACCTGTTCGAGAGTTCAATATAAAAAAATGGTTATACTCTTGAACGAGAAACTAAAAACTCTCAAGCGAACAATTTTCTAACTATGGAAAAACTCACAGACAAGAGAAATATAATCGTGGTTAAGGTCTCACCCGAGAAGTAGTAAAACTCTCATCCAAGAAAATATGTTGACCTTTTTCTCGGGCGAGAAACTGGAAATTATAACAAAAGAAAAGTGGATTGTCACGGAATTGTTTCCCACCTTCGCGTTTTCACCCATATTGGTGCCACTAGGAGGTTTTCAATTCCATGTATGAGTGTTCAAGCCTTTGGTGGAATTTATGGCCTTTGAGAGGGGATATGGGCTCCATGCAAAGGACAATGACTATGCCATGGATATGCAACCTTCGTTGGAGTTCATCATTACAACTGAATATGTAGTTGGCGTAGGTGCTCCTACTACCTTGTTGGATTTCAACAATGAGAAGGTATTTCATAAAAAAAATCATGATTCTATATGTAGTGTGGGACAATCCACCAAAAAGAATATAAGGGAAGGTGGTTATATTGGAGAAAAGGTATAAAATATGAGTGTTTTAGATTCTCTATTCTTGAAATAATATAGACATAAACCTTTTCTCTAAATTATATATTAGTGCAAATATATAACCCTTTGGATTTATTTCCTATTTTGAATGGAAAATTATTGTTTTCATTGCAAGTATTGGATTTAAGATCATTTTCTTAGTTGCAAGCCAGCCTTGCATTTAAAAAAATGGGTATAGGATAAAATTCAATGAAAACCCCCCTGATGTTAAGATTGGATATATTATTCCCAAATCGATAGAAGATATGCCATGCACAATACAACTCAAAGAAATTTATGGATTCCAACTTCCCAATACTTTTATAGTTGTACCCCTACATCCTGAGAAGGTTGAAGTTGTAAAGCAACAACTCTCTAGTATTCATCCTAAAGTTCTTTTGTTTATTTCTAAGATAGAGAAGCACTCAGTTCTTGATCTGGAACATATGGATCGTAACAGGATTTGTTGGTGTAGATACTAAGCTAGAGGTTTCCAATGTAGACCTAGGTACTTCACGGTTCAAAGAACCAACAAAACCCCTATTCACTGGCGCTTTCGGCAACAAACTGCGAGCAGCCTGAGGTCTCTCCCGAGGCGAAGCTGAGGGGGTGGTTGCGGAATCAAGTTTTCACAACCTGGTGATGTGAGTGTATAAGGGACTGATGAGTAGTGCAACACAACAAGGACTGCTGTGGATAGACAACTGCATGAAGTCTGTACTTCGTGTCAGATACTTCGGCAAGCGGAGGAGCCTGCGCCACCCGTGCGTCCAAGGATCACGTTGTAATGGATACTTTTCCCGGCCCGACAATAAGCTATCGAAAGCTTATCGCACAGCACTTACGACGGGTCACCGCGTCAACTAGACCGTGCGGCTGCTTAGGACTTGATTAACTCCAACCAATATTACTTAACATTCTTTATCCATTCAACACACTTCGACTATTATCGTTATGGTGCACGCAATTGAATAAAACATACAATACTGCACGCTCCAACGCTGCGCTCTAATTCAACGTTCAACTATGTGATTAATTCGACAGATTCATACAGTCAAAGACTTATAAGTGTTGAATACTTTACATTCATCCACACATGTATTAGTTAACATATTATTCCCATCACTCTTACAGAGAAAACATATAAAAGCAATCACATAACATATAAATGCAGTATTAAACATCCATACCAAGCAAATAAATAGTTGCAAATACACAACAATCACATAACATAGAATTTAACGTGGTTCACCCCCCGGATGGAGGCTACATCCACAAGAACTATTGTTGAATTAATCTTTTGGGAAGGGTACAACAATTCTTAGTCTGCGCACTCAGCTGCAGACTCTCTTCTCTCTCAGGTAGGTCTCTGTGCACTGAGCTACAGAGCCTTTACAATAGCTTCAAGCTCAAAAGATCTAACAATATTCACTAACCCAACAATGAAGAGCTCAACCCTTTCCCATACAAAATCATGCCTTATTTATAGAACATGCTCGTGGGTATGTCTTTACAATTCGTAGGCAAAAACCCTTTGGTTTACAAAACTGACATGGCTAACTGCCAGCCTAACTGTCATTGTCGATAGCCTACTCTGCCTGCTCCAGCTGGGCCACTTGTGGCTCACACGCTCTTCTGACAGCCGTAGTCCTCAAAATGGTTACAATTGCATTATGGTCTGTCCCTTTCTGCGCTGTTCACCTGCCTATTATCGTCAACGTAGTGGCCTAGTTTCTCAACTACTTGCCGCCACTTTCTCTGAAAGGTCCCTTCCGTCCGTCTTCCACCTATCCCTTACCTAAAATAGGTCACTTTATCGTCTGACCTTTACTGGTATTTCCTACCAAAAATAGCTCTTGCGCGATACTTGCGTTTTGCGCAACCCTGCCTTACTACTGCCACTACGCAACATGTGCAATTATAAAAAATTCCCCCATGTCCTGCCCTAATTCGCATTGTGCACTTTTATGCACTTGCGTAAATATTCCAACTTGGGCTTCGTCCAACAGGCCCCTAACACTCTCTTGTGGCTCGTCCCGAGCCACTTCCACTTGCAGACTCTGGTGCCGCATCTTCCACGGTACCTACCTTTGATGTAAAGCTTTGCAGAGTTCCTGCTAACTCTGCAACTATCTCCTTGGCTTTTCATTCGAACCCTTGAAGCATCTCCAGAGTTTCCTGCAAGACCTTCTCCTTAGCCACTTGCTCTTTCATGGTTCCCTCTATAGCCTGAAGTTCCATGAACTTTGCGTTGAATTGCTGCATCAATTCGAGGCATTCTTGTTCAATGGGCTACAACCTGGCAGATGTGGCAGCCTCCTTCTCTGTAAGTGCTACCAACACTTTCTGCAGCTCATTGACTTCGTTAAACTTCTATACTTTCTCCCTTGCCGGTGCAGTCTTTACCTCTGCGCTTGCAGCGTCTATCTGCTGCTGTGTCCGCTGCAAATCTTCCTTTATCTGCTGGAGTGTGGGATCCTCATTCAACCGTGTTACTACTGTAGTTATCTCTTCAAGTAAATCTTGGCATTTCGTTACTTCCAAGGAAATGCCATCCATAGTTGCTTTCACCTCCTCAACTGGAGCTGGGCACTGATTCGATGGAATGACAGGGTGCCTAGCCTCCATCTCTACAATCTTCCCTTTGTAAGAATCCTCCATTTGTATCTTCTCGAAAGTGAGGGACTCTACCTTGGCCCCAATTTTCTTTATTGTGTCCTCCACATCATCCTCCTCTTTGCATTCCTCTATTTTCATGCAGACCGCTGAAATGGTCTCCTTTAGCTTTTAGCCTTTTTCCTTGGCTGTGTTCAACTCTTGCTTGTTATGATCTGATTCCTACCTTAGCTGATTGATATCTTTAGTTAACTGTGTGCATTGATCATATGAGGAAAGGCTTCTCTCATGAATCTCTTCCACAACCCTTATGTGCAACTCATTTAGGTCCTCTAGGGGCAAAGCCCCAATATTCAGGTCAAGGCGCGCAGTATTTACTGCCTCCTTAACTGCTTCATTCAGATAGATGAGGTAGCTCGGCTCGAGGTTCAACACGCGCGGATACTTACTTACAGCAACTAGAGTTCTTCTTTGTGTGCTTGGTCCCCTTGACTTCTTGTCAGAATCCGAACTTGGCTGCCCCAACCCCATATGGGATACCATTGTATTGACCTCCTCCATAGCTTCGATTATGGTCAATTGGAGTTGTTCTGGTTTGGCTTCTTTTTCTGCGCGGGTTTCTTCCCACACTTCCTGCACTTTGGTCGCAATTGTCTCACAGTCATCCAGATGGAGCTCCAGGTCGAACTCATGTCTTTCGGCCTTCCTATTTGTACTTTGGCTTTGGGATTGCGTAGGGCCTTCAGTGGCCTTTCTTTTA
The DNA here is from genome assembly GCA_027924585.1 of Larix kaempferi. Taxonomy (NCBI): domain Eukaryota; kingdom Viridiplantae; phylum Streptophyta; class Pinopsida; order Pinales; family Pinaceae; genus Larix; species Larix kaempferi. Next base: position 2,214,795 of record BSBM01001009.1, on the reverse strand, counting down.
CTTGCTACCATCTCTTTATGTTCACTCTGCGTGTCCTCCTTTTCCTACTCAATGGGAGTACCAGCTGGTAACCCGCCCTTCTTCCCGTTTCCTACTTTTGTTTCTTCCTTATCTTCCTCTGTGCTCTCCTAATCTTAGTCTTTTACATCAATCTTGTGTGACATAGGTTCTACCTGTTGTTCATAGTCTGATGCATCATCTCGTGATGCGGGGACTTTCCAATCGTCATCCCAACGCTCCATCATCTGCTCGATGGTCTCTTCATCCAATCGATAAAACCATGGATACCAAAATCCTTCCTATGCATCAACCCTTGGATGAATGTGTGACTGATGCCTCCTCACGCTAAAGCTCATGATGCATGTATACTTTTCGTTCAGCGGTTTTGAAATGCACGGCGTTTCCATAATCGCTTCGCACAACTGGTGATAATAGATATAAACGACTTTAGCCATATGCCACTGTCTTGACGCCTTTGGGTTCTCCCATAGGTTAGAAAAATGTGTTCCGTGACCCTATCCTGCCAAGGTTGGAACCCCTTGATACCCTTCTGGCTCTTTCCTACCTACAAAGGCTATCAATACTAACAGCCGACTGAAATGGAACGCTGTGCCATTATCCTGTGTATCTTCAACATCTGCTAGAAATTCCTTTAGTAAGAACTGGAACCAATTGTAAGGTCTTCCGCGCAATACAATAGATGCTACCTTGAATGCAACCATGGGTACCTCAAGTGTCCTACAGTTGCGCAAAAGATTTCCTGCAAGCAACTGGGTAGTAAACTTTGAGGTGCAGTCATTGATATCAATGGTTGGGAACCCACGTCCCTTCTGCACTACACTGAATTCTTTTGCTACTTCGGTGCTCAGACCTCTATCCTGGGTCATGTTTATGATTAGGTCATAAGCGTCCTCTCCTCTCTTGTTGAGGCCTGTGATCTGGTGTATCATGTCTATACTTATATCAATGTGCTTGTCTAACCATAAGAATTCTTCATGCACGTAAGTCAATAGCACGCGCACCACTGCCGAAAACTCGGTTCCTTTAGTGAAATGCAGCATTTGCAATAAGTTCAACAAGCCTGATGGCTAAATGGCCTCTAGCCAATCTTGGACTTCCAGTCTTTCACCGCCAGTCTGTGGATTCTTTACCCAGTTAAGGTATGCGTCAAGCCTGAATTGTGGGTAATTCTTTGGCGTTACCAGCGTGTTTTCAAGTAAGTCTAGGTCGTCCAGCTTGCATCCTGGTACGCCACCCAACAAATTCTCCTAAATCTTCACCCTAGTAGAAATGGCAGGGATTGGGATTTCATACACAACATTCTTTTGTAAGTGGACTGGTGGGGTGTCATCTTTTTGTGGAGGAATGTAGTCAGGCACCAGGTAAATATGTAGGCTCTGATGCTTCATTTGTGATTCGGCTCCTCCCTACTCTGGTTCTTTTGCCTTACTGCTTCCTACAGCTTGCCTGGCTGAGATTCGAGAGGCATCTCCCTTTGTTGTTGTCATGACTCCTGGAATCCTTGACTGCTCAAATAACCATAATAGCTCGTGTAAATCGTTTTACTCGTTCATAAACTGCTCAGTTTGCTTGGCTCTCTGGTAGCTTCGACATCAATGCACAACACTTCGTAAAGTAGAGAAGTGGGCGAGTGAGGCCATATTTATAGGCTAAGTTGGTCTACAATGTGGCCTTCAATGGTTACCGAGGCACTAAATGCCATATTTATTATCCAAATCACCCTATGATTTCGGCCCTGCCATCCAATCTTTTCCATTGTGCGAATTATATTTCCTTAAATGCCAAAAGGTTGTCGGACTGCCAAACTCTCAACTCCATCGGGTCAGTGTTAACTGCTCAGCCTACCAGCCGGACTTCGATGCTTTATCGGTCATGTTGGCCTTTATGGTGCTCCAAAGTGTCTTATTCTCTCTTAAAATTTCAAAATTTGCAAGTGCTGCCAAATTGGTTAACGATCCACTAACCGACCGACAAATGCTATGGTAACGGTTCCCATCATGATGTGTTGGCAATCTTGTATGAAGGTAACTTCCGGTCGCGCATTCTGCAATATCTACCGCACAACCACGGTTCTGCCTTTTTTGCACAATTTGTACTTTGTGATGCTTGGTGCTGCTTTTCTTTTTTTTCGCGCGCAACTTCAGCAGTGTTGCGCGGTACGCCTCCCTTGATCATACAGTATTCTACGCAGCCGGACTACCGCGGTAAAGCTTTTGTCTGCTACCATTTATCAAACTTGGCAAGGTATCTCCGGCTAATGTAGCTAACTGGACTGCGTCACTGTTAGTAACATGCATTGCAGTATACGAGCCAAGCCAATGCATCTTAAACTTTCCAAGAAATTTCATGAATTTGCTATCATACAGGAGGACTAGATCACCTACCTGAAAATACTTGTTCTTGATGTGGCGATCGTGCCATGCTTTTTCGCGCTCTTTCTGTACTTGTTGGTGGAAGCCTACAACAAAGTGATCTTCCTGCAGCCCAACCAAGTGTAGGAGCCTTTCCTCTAGCGCTGCGCGATCTACCATGCCTCTAAACGCAGATATGCGCAAACTGGGGACAATATATTCCATTGGCATTATTGCCTCTTTCCCATAAGCCAACCTAAAGGGTGTGTGGCCAGTCAGTTTCTTGCATGTAGTCCTATATGCCCATAATACAAATGGAATACGAAGATCCCAATCGTCCTGATTGACATTGCATATCTTGGTTAGCGCATTCTCCAACACTTTGTTAAATGCTTCAACAGTTCCATTCACCTGTGGATGATAAGGCGTGCTGCGCTGATGATGAATGTGGAACTCTTCGGTCAAGGCTTCAAAGGTTCTATTCAAAAATTGAGTGCCCTGATCACTCATCAAAATCTTTGGGCATCCGAACCTTATAAGGATGTTTTCATATATAAACTTCGCGGCTGTAGCTCCGCTACAGTCTTTCACTGGCTTTGCTTCTGCCCATCTGGTGAGGTAGTCAGTTGCGGTAATAATGTACCTCGCATCAGTTCTCTTCCCTAGTGGGTTAATAGGACCCACAAAATCAATAGCCCATTTCTCAAATGCCTACAATGTTAACTGTGGATTTAAGTGAATTTCGTCCCTACGCGATGGATTCCCTGTCCTCTGACACACATCACAACTTTGGCAACGTTCCTTCGAATCTTTATGAATTGTAGGCGACCATAGCCCTGTGCGCAATATCTTCTGTGCAGTAGCTCTTCCTGCATAGTAGCCTCCTGCAACTCATGAATGTGCATCGGCTAATATGAATGGTTTCTCATGCTATAGTACACATCTGCACAATACTTCATCCGGTCCCAGCTTGTATAGCTGACCTGCGATTATAGTGAAGTCTGTTGCGCGCATTACTAGCTGCTTCTTTCACTGTGTAGTGAATTCTGCAAGTGCGAATCCTGTGGTTAAAAAGTCAATGATGTCCTGATAGTAATCATCTGCAACTTGTATAGCAAACAACTACGGATTAGGAAGATTGTCCTCCATATTCGTAGGTTCCTCTCCTAACTCGATCCTTGATAGATGACCAGGGCCTAAATTCAACCTGCCTAGCTTAACAATAATTTCAATGTCATACTCTTGAAAGAGTAATAACCATCTGCATATGTGCCCCCCTAACACAGGCTTATTGACCAGGTATTTCAGATCAGAATGGTCAGTAAACATAGAGAAGTGTGCACCAAGTAACTAATTCCTAAACTTTTGTAGCGCATAGACCATAGCGAGTCCTTCTCACTCAGTAGTGGTATAGTTTTTCTCAATGGATGATAGGTTTCTACTGGAAAATGCAATGGGATGATCAATACCTCCCTCTCCTGGCTAAGCAAGAACAACCCCCAGCGTGATACATGATGCATTAACATGAACATGAAACGGATTCCCCCAGTTTGGAAAAACTAGGATCGACGCAGTGACCATATTCTCTTTCAATGTATGGAACCCTTGTTCACATTCCACGTTCCAAATGAACAATAAATCTTTCTTTAATAGCTTCTCCATAGCTACGGTTATCTGCACATACCCTTTTATAAATTTCCTATAATAATCAGTATGTCCCAATGTAGTGCGTAGCTGCTTCACTAAGTTTGGTGTGGGCAAGTTTACAATGACTGTGAGCTTCGCAGGATCTACCATCAAGCCCTATTTGCACACAATATGTCCCAACAAAATTCCATAGGGAACACAGAAAATACATTTCTTCAGATTCAATAAGATCTGATGTTGCCTACATTTTTCCAGCATCATCTTGAGGTTCACGGGGTGGTTCTTTAGTAACCCGAAAATAGTCCAATCATCAAAATAAACCTCTAAAAACTTATGTATGAAGTCTTTAAATGCGGCGACGACAACTCTGGAAAAGATGGTGGGCCTGTTCTTCATGCCAAATGGCATCACTATGTAGTGGAACGACCCCCATTCTATAGAAAAATTAGTTTTGTATCTATCTGCGCAATCAATCCTAATCTCATGGTATCTAGAGAATCCATCGATAAAAGAATATGCCTCATTCCCTCCAACATTATCAAGTACTTCATCTGTGAAAGGAGTAGGAAATGGGTCATGCTTTGACGCATCATTCAGCTTTATAAGATCCACACAAATCCTGATCTCACCCTTCGTTTTCTTATCCTGGATAACCATCGGGCTTATCCACTCAGATTCTTCGACTGGCTCAATGATTCATGCATCGAGCATCTTATTGAGTTCTACCTTAACTCATTCTTTGTAGCATCGATTTAGTCTATACGGTCTTTGCTTCACAGGATTCGTGCCAGGCTTAAGAGGAATTTTCATCACTCAGTCTCCCAGAATGCCTTTCATATCTGTGAATTTTGTTGGGAATAATTCTTGATATTCCTGTAGTATACCCGCGACTTCTTCAACTGTATCTTCATCCCAATAATCTCCAATAGCTACGACCTTTGGCTCTTCGCTGGTTCCAATGTTCACTTTTCTTGTTTTCACATGTCCACTCATATCAAGAATTTCCAGTGGAGGTCCCTCTACCTTGCGCGATCCCTCTGACTCAGGTATCCTTATGTTGTGCGGGTCCTCCTCATCACTGTCTTCTTTATCCTCGCAATCCTCAGCGATGTGATAACAGTCAAGAGTGTTCTCTAGCTGCTCTTCTCATTCTAGCTGTAGGCATGCAGGTATGTTGTTTGCTCCAAAGAATTCTTCTAATGTCATATTTCCCTGTGCACAGTCTGGCTTGAATATTCTTTCCTTAATAGCCTGCAGCATGTCATTGATACTTGGATGTTCGTCTTCGAAACTGAAATCCTGCTGGAAGCTCACGGTTAGGCCAAACCAGTCCATTGTGCCTCTGCGCAAATCCAGGTCTAGGTACCACTTCTTTAGAATCAGTTCTTCCAACGTGTTCGCAAACAGATGCACCCATTCTGTCTGTGGCCTCTCCTTCCATGTTGCTGAACAGACCTGAATATGTTGTCTTGGATCTATCTGTCGATTATATTTCTCAAAGGATAGGGTAATCTTATCAACAAAACTGATTTGCATCTTAATTCTGCACTGATCCCATGTTGTCAATGTCTGCTTATGCGCAACCCACCATCTGGCAGGTGTATCGCACGATGCCACATCTAATGCTTGTAAGCGATGTTCTTCTGCAATTGCTGTGGTATATTCATTGATAAAAGAATAAACATTAGAGAAACCATCATAGCCAGGGATTGGGCTTACCTCATTTCCAATCTAGCGCAATGACTTTGTGATCCGCACGCATTTCCTAGTAGATACTTCATGCAATCTGCTTTGCCAGTTTTCCAATCCTTCATCAGAGTCTGAGATGCAAGAGCTGTCACAGCGCCAGTGAAGTGTTCCATCCACAGTTGGATTAATATAGTCAGCAACATTGGTTATCATCTTGTAAATACAGTCCAAGTCTTGGGCTCTGGATTCCACCTGAATCGGTTCAACATATCGTTCGCCCTGTGAGGGGTCCAATGGTGCGATTACTGTTATATCATTGCCTTCAAATATCATTTTCATGGTCTTCAAATTGATAATGTTGGAGTTAGTCATTTCCCAATCGATACCCAACAGCGCTAGATAAGGATGGCTATCATCCACGATTTCAATTACTTCAAAATCAGCGTAGCTATGCACTCCATCAATGTCAAAAATGGTGTTGGGTAACCTTCCCAAAGGTATAACTATCCCTTGATTAGCCATTCTTAAATATAAAGGGGACCAACAAAACCCCTATTCACCGGCCCTTTCCGAAATAGAATGTGAGCAGCCTGAGGTCTCACCCAAGGCGAAGCTGAGGGGGTGGTTGCGGAATCAAGTTTCCACAACCTGGTCAAGTGAGTGTATAAGGGACTGATGAGCAGCGCAACAAAACAAGGACTGTTGTCTATAGACAACTGCACGAAGTCTGTACTTCGCGTCAGATACTTTGGCAAGCAGAGGAGCTTGTGCCACCCGCGCATCCAAGGATCGCGCGGTAATGGATACTTTCTGTGTCCCGATGATAAGCCATCAACAACTTATTGTTGGAATATTTAAGCCTTCCTACCATTTATGTAATTACATAAGATGCATTAATTAATCACTTGTTGGTTAATTCTATGTAATAATTGAGGAAATTGCCATTGTGTGGTCCACAAGGCAATATGGGAGGATAAGATTCCATGCAAGGTGTGTTCTACAAGTCACCTAGGCCACTTGGGCACATTCCTAAACATTTCTAGATAAGATTTAGGAAGGAGGGCACATTTGTGAAGAAAGCTGCTGCTTTTACTGCTTTTTCCCCCAAAGGAAAGAGCTATTCAACCTAGGAAAGTATTTTTTACACCCAAAAATTTCCTTAACACTATTTTCACTCAAATCTCGTATTTGGCATCTATTTTGGCTATATTTCACCTTCAACTCACTAATTAGAGAATTCATGAGCTTTTGAGTAGTTTTGGAAAGCTAACTTGCCACCTAGGGGGGATGGGTAGTTTTAGAAATTCTGATGAATAGGAGATTCTTTTGGCATCTTTAGCCATTCAAATTATTGCTTTAATTTTATTTAATAATAGACTACAACATTCATATGTTGGCTGATGTAATTATTGTTCATGATAAGTAATACAGAAATCCATTCTTGTGCATTATTTTTTTTCCTTTGACTAGTTGTGTGAGATTTTTCATATGAGATAGTGTAATTTCTTGGAGAGTTCTTGGATGTGATCTGATTTTCACATGGTATTAGAGCCATCAAGCTATTCCTTTCATCTATTGATTTTCTTGCAGGATCCAACAGTCTCAGGAAAGGCGCATTAATCAAACCATCGGGTGATTTCTATTCTCTGTAGGGCGCATTTTGGAATCCATAAGTGTTCTAATTTCAGTCCAAAAGTTATATCAGTTGTAGCAATGGATCATACATAGCGATTATCCTCACTCCTTTCAATTACTTTGATTGGAAAGCACAGATGGAGATTCTACTGAGGAGCAAAGGGCTCTATAGGGTGATCATGGCAACAGAAGTTGAGCCAACCTCAACAGTGGAGAAATCTAAATGGCATAATCGAAGGGATGAAGCCTATGGGCTGTTATGTCTCACTACATCCAGAGAACTCTTATTTCATCTTGATGGCCTCACTTCACCCAATGAAGTATGGCTGAAACTTCAAGAATTGTTTGGTAAAATTGATGAATTGAGAGGCCACCAATTAGATAACGAGCTAGTCTCTTTGAGTCCGCAAAATTTCAATAATCTACAAGACTTCTTCTCCAAATTCAAGTCTCTTGTATTGCAGCTGAAGCAATGCGGAATAGACAAGAAAGATGAGCAATTAGTTTTGGCCATTCTCTCCAAGCTTGGCCCGAACTATTCAATTTTCGTTTCCACCTTCCATTCCACCCAGAAAGCAATTAAAAATTGGAAGAGCCCGTCACTTTCATAATTCATGGAGTCATTAACTCAAGAACAAGACAAGCTGGTCTTAATGGGAGCCATTAAAAATCCATCCAAATACCATTGTCTAAATGTTGGAGATTCAAAGAATTCGAAAGGCAAGAAGAAAGGAAACTTCAAGAAGCCCACCGGTGAGCGGAAAGACAAATAGAATTTTAATGGAGAGCCATCAAACTTAAAGAAGAATCCGAACAAGAAGAATGAGAGGACAAAGTGCACTTATTACAGCAAGGGCTTTCATCCCGAAAGCTCTTGTATCAAGAAGACAATCGACCAATTAACTTAGGCATTGGAGAAAGCCAATATCCCTCTCCCACAGAGCGCAAGAAGGAAGGATGGAGGATCAAATTCTGATGACAAAGAGAGAGTTCATGCACTGATAACCGGCACTTCCCAATCTTCATCATTCATCATTGATTCCGGTGCTTCAAGACACATGGTGCCTACAAGTAAGTATTTTACTTCACTTGACTCTTCCAGTGGTCCGAATATTGTATTGGGAGACAATTATGAAACTTCTAGCAAAGGAAAAGGTAGCATAGATCTCGAGTTTGGTTCATTTAATAATGTCTTATATGTCCCTGGACTTGCTGCAAACCTACTGTCAGTCTATTAGATTACCCATATAGGGCTTCCCAAGAGAGTAACCTTTACCCCCAATGATGTTGAGATAGCAGAAATTTCAACAGGAAAAATTATTGCATTTGGTACTGCTGACCATTGTTCTAGAATCTCATTTTGTGCCAAACTCCTCACCTTCTGCTCTATTGACCCATGCCAATGAGTCCATCAAGCTATGGCATGAAAGATTTGGCCACCTAAACTACAAATACCTTTCCCAACTTCATGAGAAAGAGATGGTTATAGGGATGCTCAATATCAAATTTTCCAAAGGTGGCTGTCAATCCTGCATCCTAGGAAAACACCCTGAGCACAAGTATGGGAGATCTAGCACTGAGAGAACCACTGCACCATTGGAACTTATACACACTGATATATCAGGTCCATTTCCTCATGAGTCATTGAATTCAGCAAAATATATTCTCACATTCATAGATGATTTCAGCAGGTATTGTTGGGTTTATTTCATCAAGCTTAAATAAGAAGTTTTTGGGTTATTCAAGTTATTCAAAGCCTCAGTTTAGAATCAGTTTGGTAGACATATTAAAGTGTTAAGATCTGATAATGGTGGTGAGTATGTGAAATCAGAGTTTCAGCAATTTTGTGCTTCATCGGGCATACAGATGCAACATACAGTTCCATATACACCTCAGCAAAATGGGGTTGCTGAGAGAAAGAACATATCTCTTAAGGAGATGGCCACATGCATGCTTGAGGCAAAAGGTTTGTCTCCTAAGCTATGGGCTGAAGCAATAAATTGTGCCACCTATATTCAGAATAGAGTGCCACACAAATCTCTCAAAGGTATCACTCCTTTCGAGGCTTGGACAGGTAACAAACCAGATATCTCTCATTTCAGGATTTTTGGCTCAAAGCCTTGGGCTAGGATTCCGATTGAGAAGAGGAGGGCTATGCAGCCCCAAAGCCAACCATGTTTGTTTGTGGGATATTCAGAGGACTCCAAAGCTTATAAATTGCTGAACATGACAACTCATAAAGCATTCATCGAAAGAAGTGTACAGTTTGAGGAAGAGCCCTCTCAGAGCACAGAAATTGGAGATTCATCTTCACCGCCGACTGAAGAAGAAGTAAGTGATGCTCATCATATTTTTGATTCTGATATTTATGATGATGAGGATCAATTTATTGCAGATGCAAACTCACCTACAAGGCCTAAGTGGGCTGAAAAAGCTTTGCAAGCTGCAGGTGAACTAGCAGGCAATCCTTAGGACCAAAGGAGGACTAGATCACAGTTTAAGACTACTCTCAATGTGAATGATCCTTATCTTTCTGAGAAGTGCTATATGATGATAGATTCTGATCCACAAACATATGAGGATTCCTCACATGATCCTAGATGGCAGATTTCTATGGAGGAGGAGTTTCAGTCATTGCAGAAGAATGAAACTTGAGAGCTAGTCAAGCTCCCCACAGGCAGAAAGTTGGTAAGATGCAAATGGATGTATAAGACTAAATGTGCAGCGGATGGTACAACCATTAAGTAAAAACCAAGGCAGGTAGCAAAGGGGTATTCTTAGGTCCAAGGACTTGATTATAATGAAACATTTGCACCGGTAGCTCAGAAAGACTCCATTAGACTAGTTTTGGCAGTGGCAGCTTCCAAGCGGTGGGAAGTACATCACATGGATGTGAAAAGTGCTTTCCTCCATGGGGAAATTGAAGAAGAGATATACATGCAGTAGCCATAGGGGTACACATCAGATCCAAACCTTGTTTGCAGGTTGAAAAAATGTTTGTATGGACTCAAGCAAGCCCCTAGGGCTTGGTATGCGAAGATGGACAACTTTTTGCTGTCACAATCCTATGTTCGGTGTAAATATGACCCAAATGTCTATATGAAGTTTGCTGATGGTATTATTATGTTAATAGTGCTGTATGTTGATGATTTGCTGATCACAGGTGATAGAACTCAACAAATAGCATCACTTAAGACCGCAATGCACCAAGCATTCTCAAACAAAAGAAGGAACCAAGGTATGTCAGTCAAAGTATGCTTCTGATATGTTAAAGAAGTTTAATATGGCTGATTGAAATCCTTCTAAGACTCCATTCCTTTCTGGAGTTAGAATGGAAGAAGCAGAATCTACATCGCTTTTTGACAATACTCTATACAGACAGTTGATTGGCAGCTTGCTCTACTTGACACACACTCGACCAGATCTTGCATATGCTATGATTGTAGCATCTAGATACATGGAGCAGACACATGAGCTACATTGGAGGGCTGCAAAAATAATCCTTCATTATGTGCAGGGCACAAAGAGTGATGGGATTCACTATGTGGCAGATTCGAGCTTAGATCTCTTGGGTTTCACAAATTCGGATTGGGCTGGTGATAGCCTTGATAGGAAATCCACATCAGGATTTGTTTTCATGCTTGTAGGTGGCCCTGTTTGCTGGTCCAGCAAGAAACAGAATGCCATAGAACTATCTTCAGCGGAGGCAGAGTATAGAGGAGCAGTGAATGCTGCTGCATAGTGTGTCTAGTTGCAGGGGATTTTGTCTGCGTTTGAGATTTCTTTCACTACTCCTACTGTCATTTATTGTGACAACCAGAGTGCCATTAGAGTTTCATGTGATCCAGTACAGAGGTAGAGGACCAAGCACATAGATATTCATATGCACTACATCAGAGGCCTAGTGCATGACTAGATAATAGATTTTCAATATTGCCCCACAGGTGAGCAAACTGCAGATACCTTCACCAAGGCTTTCACAGAGAAGAAATTAAGCTATCTTAGATCACTGCTTGGGATGGTTGGACATGTGGTGGAGTGAAGGGATGATCAGAAACCTTTCAATTTTGATATGTCCATGTTTTGAGGGAAGGTTTTTCCCATGAGGTTTTCCTTCTATCCTTGTTTTGTGGACCAGCAGTATTTTGTACGGGGTGACCAAGTCTTATTACTGGGTACTTAGCATTTTTTATATATTATGATATTTAGATCATTTAAGTCAGAATTAAGAGGGGGTGTTGGAATATTTAAGCCTTCCTACCATTTATTTAATTACATAAGATGCATTAATTAATCACTTGTTGGTTAATTCTATGTAATAATTGAGGAAATTGCCATTGTGTGGTCCACAAGGCAATATGGGAGGATAAGATTCCATGAAAGGTGTGTTCTACAAGTAACCTAGGCCACTTGGGTGCATTCCTAAACATTTCTTGATAAGAATTAGGAAGGAGGGCGCATTTGTGAAGAAAGCTGCTGCTTTTACTGCTTTTTCCCCCAAAGGAAAGAGCTATTCAACCTAGGAAAGTGTTTTTTACACCCAAAACTTTCCTTAGCACCATTTCCACTAAAATCTCGTATTTGGCATCTATTTTGGATATATTTGACCTTCAGCTCACTAATTAGAAAATTCGTGAGCTTTTGAGTAGTTTTGGAAATCCAACTTGCCACCTAGGGGGGGATGGGCAGTTTTAGAAAGTCTGATGAATAGGATATTCTTTTGGCATCTTTAGCCATTCGAATTATTGTTGTAATGTTATTTAATAATAGCCTACAACATTCATATGTTGGCTGATGTAATTATTGTTCATGAGAAGTAATATAGAATTCCATTCTTGTGCATTATTTTTGTGCCTTTGACTAGTTGTGTGAGAATTTTCATATGAGAGAGTGTAATTTCTTGGAGATTTCTTGGATGTGATCTGATATTCACACTTATCTCGCATCACTTACGGCAGGTTAGCGCGTCAAATATACTGCGTGACTGCTCAGGACTTGATTAACTCTAACCAATCTTACTTAAAATTCTTTATCCATTCAACACACTTCGACTATTATCGTTATGGTGCATGCAATTGAATAAAACATACAATACTGCACGCTCCAACACTGCACTCTAATTCAACATTCAACTATGTGATTAATTCGATAGATTCATACAGTCACAGACTTATGAGTGATGAATACTTAACATTCATCCACACATGTATTACTTAACATGTTATTCCCATCACTCTTGCGATGAATACATATAAAAGCAATCACATAACAAATAACTGCAGTATTAAATGTCCATACCAAGCAAGTGAATAGTTGCAAATAAACAACAATCACATAACACAAAATTTAACGTGGTTCACTGCCCGGATGGAGGCAATGTCCACAAGAGATATTGTTGAATTAGTCTTTTGGGAAGGGTACAACAGTTCTTAGTCTGTGCACTCAGCTGCAGACTCTCTTCTCTCTTAGGTAGGTCTCTGCGCACTCAGCTGTAGAGCCTTTACAATAGCTTCAAGCTCAAAATATCTAACAATATTCACTAACCCAACAATGAAGAGTTCAACCCTTTCCCATACAAAATCATGCCTTATTTATAGAGCATGCCCATCGGCATGTCTTTACAATTCGTAGGCAAAAACCCTTAGGTTTACAAAACTGGCATGGTTAACTGCCAGCCTGACTATCGCCGTTGATAGCCTGCTCTGCCTGCTCCAGTTTAGCCACTTGTGGCTCACACGCTCTTCTGACAGTCGCAGTCCTCAAAACAATTACAACTGCATCATGGCTTGTCCCTTTCTGCGTCGTCTGCCTGCCTATCACCATCAACATAGTGGCCTAGCTTCTCAACTGATTGCTGCCACTCTCTCTGATAGGTCCCTTCTGTCCGTCTTCCACCTTTCCCTTACCCAAAATAGGTTACTTTCTCATCTGACCTTTACGGGTATTTCCTACCAAAAATAGCTCCTGCGTGATACTTGTGCATCTGCGTTCTGCGCAACCCTGCCTTACTATTGTCGCTGCGTGACATGTACAATTATCAAAACTACGTCCATGTCCTTCCGCAACGCGCATTGTGCACTTTTCGGCACGTGTGTAAATATTCCAACTTGGGCCCTGCCCAACAGGATTTATGCAATCTCTATTTTACGAGAAAATGACCTTAGAAATTCTCAGAGCAATGACAATGAATCCTTCATTCTGCATTTGTTAGTAAAAGAAGATCAATTTTCGATGACACAATGTAGTTATTACATGTGGAAAATAAGTGTATAGTTGACCCAAGGAAAGATGTCGAAAATTGGCCTATTACATTAGCTTTTCCATTGGGTGAATGAATTACAGGAGGAAATATGGCGACTACTAGGAATATATGCTTTTCTTCCCATAGAATTGGTAACTATATTTCCATTTAAAAGACAAACATATTTTAAATATAGGTAATAAGAGTTTTATAATAGCTTGAATTTTTTGGGAGTGGTTAATGTGTTTGACAATTGGTATTCTCCCTATATTTTGTCATCTAGTTGGTTGAAAGGCCTGCTAGAAAATCTATACGTTGAACTTATTTGTTTCTTTGCTGAAAATTGGAAGGCACTTTCTTGAGTCACTTGAAAAATGCTCCTTTGTTGAAGTATGTAAGTTATTCCAACAACATAGATTTAACAAGTGTATCAAATGCTTCCATCTACACTAGAATTTATTCTCCTCGTAGATAAATGTGGGAATATAAGCAAGGAACGAGGCTCTATAAAAATTTTCCCACCTGCATCGATAAGTAACTCGGCCAAGTTAATGGAAAGAAATCCTTAGACTACTATGGGATTTTCAACCCTTTTTGAAGATTACTTTACATTACAATTTTATGTAGGAGGTTTGATGTATTTAGTTAATGATTTGGTTCCATTCTTTCGAAGTCACCGTGATGTAGTAGATATTCTAGAGCTATTTCCTATGAAATCCAATCTTCTTGTTGTTTCCCATGCTTTGAAATGCTGTAATTTTTCTAATTTGATGCACACAATATAACCCCCACCCCCGTTCTATCTCTCCCCCCCACCTCTTCATAACCCTTACTAACCCCTAACCTCTAACCCCTTAACACTCCCCCCCTCTCTCTCTCTTACTAGACCCTAAACTATGACCCCTCTCTGAAACTCTTACTAACCCCCCTATTTCTCTACTTCTAACCATTTAACAACCCCCCTCTCGTTCTACCTCTAATCCCTTACCACCCCCCAATAACTTTGAATGTCTTTCTCACCAAACCAAACAATAATATCACGATAAAATTGTAATGTTAAATATCACGATAAAATTGTAATGTTAAATGTTGCGATAAAATTATAATGTTAAATATCGCGTACGTGTTTTAATGAACAAAAATACATACGCGTTTTAGTTAAGAAAAATTCCTTCGCGTTACGTTTACCTACGCTCCCAACCCCCCAAACCCTTTGACGGGCTCAATAAAACATCAACAATATTGTATCATGTTGGTACAAGATGCTAGCAAGGGTGTTGTATATACAACTTTCCTTTAATCATCAACCTAGGGGTTCGTACAAACTTCTTAGGGTCTTGCATAATATGTGCGACCTACAAAGAAACTCTAATGACACCTAGTATTATTTAAAAATGTGTAAAGAAGGATTGTTTGGTAGAAAGAAAAGGGAAGTTTAATTTATGATCTAAGAGTTGTAAGGGACATGGATTCCCTCATTTGATTAGGAATCTATCCCTTTATCAGTGGTTTCATGGACAAGTTTTAGAACGTTCCTTTCCTAGTTTTAGGAAAACCTTTTGGGAAACCCCTAATCTACCATACCATTCACACACTAAGTCTAGGTATTATGATTACACCAAATTATGAGTAACTAATAGAAAAAATTTAGAACTTCAATGCTTTACCAATATCATATGACAAGATATCAAGTGATAAAAATAAATACTTAATTGGAAATTGTAGAAACTGTGAAGAAACATTCAAACTGAATTAAAGGTCCCAAAATAATTCATCAAAGATAATCTATCGACATACTGTAAATACTCTACAAATTGTTGTAAATCTAGTTTGTTCTATCACAGTCATATGAAAGAAGTAAATCTAACTTAATGCACAAGCCCTTGTAACCACCTATGGATGGGCCCTTATCCAAGGTGACACATGAACACAAGATTACTAAATAAGCTGGGAAAATAGGAGTCTTCATTTACTTCAAGATCACTGTTTCAATTTCACAAATCTCAATGTATTCTTATCAAACTGTAAAAATATCTGAGTTCATACAAAAATGGGGCCTGGTGTGTAAGCCATTCCATATTGCCTAAATATCTACTTTCTAAAACTATGAAAATAAAATGAACTGCTAGTTCCTATGCTATGACTGTGTAGTACGGTATGAAAGACAACACGTGTAGTGGAAATTCGCTGAGCTCCATTCAGTATTCAGGGACTAAGCCTCAATTGGATATACCTTTAGATATTATCAAACAATGATACTGGCACCTAGCAACTGCATTCTTTCCTTAAATTATGCCTGTCTTGCGCATTGGTTTATACAAAACTACTGCAATATTGAAACTCCTATGTTTTACTTGATGTTCATCAATGAACTATAAGTAGAATGTTTCGATCATCTTTATTCTGAGAAAAAACAATCTTGATGTCCTCCATATGTAAAAAATGTATCAGTTTAAGACCCGTTCCAAAAAGATGCTAATAACAACCAACCTCATCAGTGTCAATTGTGCATTTTAGGGAAAGGAAGACTACAACATCTAGAATATATAAACTGAAATCTTTTACAATCCTAACTAGGATACACACGTCATTCACCAACTTTATATCATAGTATTCCCTTTTTGGACCAAGATGACTGGTTAGAAAAGGATTTAGATGCCTTTTCTTACCTAATGTTGGGAGCCACCATATCTCCCCAAATACCTCATTTGCACGTCTCTGTACAATCAATTGTTGATTATGGGTCTTTGTGGGTTCGAACTTCTCTATAGGTCTAATCTTGCAGGCATAACAACTGGTCAAAGCCCTTGTCTAATGAAATCCTTTGTTTTTCTTAATCTTCTTCCATTTGGCTATTTCATCTTCCTTATTCCACTCTTGATTATCATTGGATAGAAGTAAGGGAGGGTGAATCTCAAACCAATCCATTGTAATCCCAATTTTCCCACTGTGGAGGGATACAAAGTGGATCAGAAGAGAGATTTTTCCAGGTTAGATGACAAATGTATTTCTAGCTTTTGTAGCTCAAGAGGAATGTCCTTCCATCTTTTTGCAGTGAGCTGCATGATCCTAATTTGTTTTCTTCTATTGTTAAGTCTTTGAAATGAGTGATGAAATAATTTTGCTTCTCCATTAGAATTGGTACCGTATCATCATTGTGAATTAGCAGCTGATGAGAGGTGAGAACGGTGTGCACTAATAGGTGCTTCTGCTCTGATCCATAACTGAGTGTCTTTTTCAGTTTCAAAATAATCGAGCATCTATGTGGATCTTTTGTACTCATTAGAGAGTGAAGAACATAGAGATATGATTTATACATCCCCCACGTAAGTATTGGGTGACCAGCTATAGGGTTAAGGTAAGATGAAATTATGAAGATAAAACTTGCTGAGATGGTGCTTACCTAGCTCCACAATTCCTTAGCAGGTCTCTATGAAGGATTTGGGAGTATCCAAATGCTCTCATTATCCTTTCTGTATCCTCTTAAGCTGGTACAATAATCATATTTCTCTCAAGAATATTAAGTATACCCTTGAGGGTGGCCTACATTGTATGATCTCCTTCATGATGTTAAAACTATTCTTGCATTGCTCGTCCACTTTGGCTTTCTTTCTTATTTCATCTTTCAAATCAACTTCAAAACCTTGCAAATCTCTTTTCAGGAGGATATTTTCATCTATCACCTATTTCTTTTCATCTGCATACTACATTGTAACAACTTGGAGCTTCTCCTTCAGGGGGTTCATTTCGTCTTCTTGATGCCCCTGTGCATTAGAAGCTTCAGTTTGGGAAATATTTTTCCACTTCAACACTTCTTGTTCCATTTCTTTGAGATGATTTTGGAGCTTTATGATTTCTTCGTCCTTCTCACTAAGCATATCATGAAGTATTATGTTGGATATTTTATCGCTTGTTGAAGAACCAGACATGTCTTCTCGAGTTTTTGTGTCTTCTACATTGTGTTGGATTTCAGGAAAACTTTCCCCCATTTCTTGTTGATACCCAAGAGACTATCCCCCTTCTTCTTGTTGAGTATCTTTTTCAAGGAAAATATCCTCTACATCCTAATTGTCTGAATCCAAATCTTGTTTCCATAAGGAGAATCAGTATCTCAGAGTGAGTATTGCACACTTTTTGGCTCCTTTTGCTTCTTCTTTTCAGGTTTTGCTTGAGTGCTGGCTTGTAGGGTTCTTTTCTTTGAATATATTTCTCCTTTCTTTCCTAGGTGGATGAGAGAATCTACAATTGTTTCTTCCTCCTTATCCTTCCAAGGGTCTTCTTCTTCATTCTTGATTATCACTCTCCCAATATTAGCTCCAGTCCTTTGAGAAATATGACCAATTTTCTTTGGGTTGCTTGTGGATTGAGTTTTCTTCTAAGATGCTTTCTCCTCTTATGTTGCTTTCCTCCCTGGTTGATTTTCCCGTGGAATTGTCTGCTCTTCAATAGGTACCTGCTCCTTTTTATGGGAGAACTATATCTCTGCCTGACTGATTTTCAAGAACATTTCCCAAGTCAAGGGGTTATACTCCCTTGTTAAGGTATCACATATGATTAGTTTGACTAATCCATGGTGAGACAGAGCATTTGTCTTCCCAAATAGGTACTTGATGCTCATGGAGGAGAGGGCTTTAAACAAAAACTAGGGTAGACTGATATTTTCCCTACTATTTTCCACCTAAGGTTCCTTCAAAGGTTTAAAATACAAAAGTGGTAGGCATGCACCATGGCATGTCGGCCATCACATGTAATATACTTCATAAAAATGAGAGCTACTTCCCCCCATGGTTTTGGCATTGAATCCCTCTTAATACTCCCCTTAACTTCTTCATACCTTTATGTGAAATGGAAAAATTTCCTCTTATCTTTATGGTCAAGCTATCTATCATCCTTATCCCACTTGTAGTATCCCAATAGTTGTTACCCCTATGTAAATAAATAAATAAACTTGGATGTAAATATGTTTTAAGACTTGGACCTATGAATGATGCAAGGAATCATAGACATATAACACTTTATGACATTAAAGTGATGATTTATTTTTAAATGTTCCACCTACTTTCTATGGGACAACTTTTTGAAAGAGAGACCAAGCTTACAAGGGAATTAGGATTTGAGTGAGTAATTAAAATTTAAAAAATATAAAAGATAAATACGATGAGATAAATAATAATTTTTATTTTCAAGAATTGTAAGGAAATAAAATAAACCCTAACTACTCCTTATTGAAATCAAGAAAAGATAAAAAGGGAAAGAAAGAAAGAGGGAGGCTACTGTATTTACTTATTTTTCCCTCGAGCATTTTTTTTCAACTACTAATATTTTCTTGAAGCCAAAAAGAGAGAGGAAATCCATTCCTGAAAAATGGATTAAGAATACGAAAAATGAATAGTAGACAAGGGAGATTGTAGAGGCAAGTCTTCCCATTGCCACACTAGAGGTCCAACCTGGTTTCGTATTGAGCACTCAATGTTTTTGGTCAAAGCCTAAGAGTTTTGGAGTGTGCACTACTTGAAAAAGAAGGAAATATTTGCATGAACTAGAGAACTGATTAAAGAGATCCTATTGGAAATTCTACTTAAAGAATATTTCACATCAAACATCCCTAGGTCGTAGTTGCTTAGTAAGCTTGGTCTAGCTCGAGGGTGATTCTCTGCACAAGTTGAGAGGTTATGAATTGCTGCAAAAATATATGGTAGGGTGGAACAAGATTTCCTTAGCAAGTTGGCCGAAAGAGAGTTTAGATAAGTTATTTAATTTTTCTGTTTTTAGTTTATTTAATTATGTATGTGTTTATAAATGTCTGGGTGAGTTGGGGTTTTACATTAAACTGTATTATTGCCCTTTTTTTTATGAGTTAATGGATCTTTACTCTGGATTGTTATTAGTTCATTATTTTCAAGAAAATAATTCTACTAGTCTTGTTTATTGTTTATTTTATAGTAGAGTTAATATTTTAAATTTGTTTATAAATGTTAAACAATTAACCTATTATCAAGTAGAATATTTCCGGTTTGAATATCTATATTTTTATGAGAATTGCATGACTGTTCTTTATTGAAATTTGAGGAGAAAGTCCTTTTCATAGTTAAAACAATAAGACAAATATTTTATTCATAATTATTAATATTATAAGTATTAGCAATTAATTAATATGGAGAAAATTCCTATCATAATCCCAACAGCGATATCGTAAGTATTTAACCTTTGGAACGACCATTAAACCTTATATTCACGGTGTGATATAACTTATAGACAAATATTATTATTATACCTGCCAAAGGCAAGGTATATAGCAATGGGTTTGCATTTTGCTTTTAATTAATTTACAAAAACAATTTCTAAATTTTTATATAGTTTCCTATTGTTTTAGAAATTTTAATTATTAAATTGATTTTAAAATAAATAAAAAATTATATTTTAAATTTTATAAATTTTATAATTCTTATTTTTGATTGGCTAGTGTTATTTTTATTAATTTTTGATTGGTTGGCAATTTTGATTTGACTAATTATCCCTGCATAGGATGTGACTTTTATAAAATTAAAAATTAAAATTAATAAAAAAACCTAATTGGACACCTGTATAGTTTTGGGGTGTATGTAATAATTATGCGAGGGACAACTGTATACATCGCAGCATTGGCTATGAAAACCTGCCTGACTGATTGTCAAATCCACTTTCTGTCTACACATGACATACCTCTGCGAATGTAGAATGGTTTCTGGAGCCTCGAGGTGATTGCATCATCGCGGTTCTTCATATCGTCATTAATGTTGAGTCGGGGTGCATCGATACTCGTCTCATTCAGTTGCACAGGTGGAAAGAGTAATGACGTCACTAGTACCTCACGCATCCCAACAATCCCCTTGCAGTCGCTTCACCATTAATACTCCAAGGCACACTAAAAGCTTAGCTACTTTGAAACACCAGGTACCATTGAATTACAGCTCAGATTTTAAGTTTGCAAAGATGCGAGGGTGATTAAGAATGTGATATTCAATCAATTAATGAGCTATACTTGTTACATTTGGTCCATGATAGATTGGTGAAGACTGCTAAGAAAAACATTAATCAAAACTCAAGCTTAGGGCAATTGTATGGAAACATGCAAGAAACATATCAACAAATGCAAACTCCATTGGTTTACCAGCCACCTCCAGCTCTTGTAAGTTAGTGGTGCTTTTAGTAGTTGCATGTTTTTTTAATCGGAACTTTACTTTTCCAGTTCTTTGCCATTCAATTTTGGATGTGTTTGGGCTCTTGGGAAGGCACTCAAAGAACTTGAACAGGGTACCATTCAATTAGTTGCATCTATC
This sequence comes from Larix kaempferi, assembly GCA_027924585.1. Lineage (NCBI taxonomy): Eukaryota > Viridiplantae > Streptophyta > Pinopsida > Pinales > Pinaceae > Larix > Larix kaempferi. Next base: position 2,193,892 of record BSBM01001009.1, on the reverse strand, counting down.
AAGAATCTAGATGCCCTAGTTGATGAGTCAATTTTTGAACCAGAGAAGGACATTGATAACCTGCTTCCTTTTGAGGTCAAAGAACAACGCTTGAGTAATTTGTTGCAATCCATGATGGTTGGTGTTTGTGTTGTAGCTATGCCCTTTCTTTAAAAGATTCCCACTTCAGTGCTTTGGGGTTACTTCGCATTCATGGCAATAGAAATTTTGCTTGGCAATCAATTCTGGGAAAGGATACTACTACTCCTTACTGCTCCAAGCCGTAGATACAAGTATGGCCATTTTCATATCATATTATTAGACTCTTTGTTTTATTTTCAAAACTTGCTTCAACTATTGTTGTATGTAGAAATCTCGACATGCTAATTGTAAAACGTAATTTGTAGCATTGAACTTGATTAATTTTCTAATTTGAATTTTTGTTACAGAGTTCTTGAGCAGTCTCATGCTTCATTTGTTGAGACCGTGCCTTTCAAAATCATTGTCACTTTCACAGTTTTCCAAACATGCTATTTGCTGGTTTATTTTGGGATTACATGGATTCCAATAGCTGGTGTTCTTTTCTTTAAGATACAATCTAAGAATATGATGTTTCTTTGTTGAATTTTCTCACCTTCATCTCAATTTTGTGGAGTGATGATATTTTACAATATAGATTTTGAAAGTAGATTTTCTTGTATTGATTGGTGTTTCTATATGTGTGCTAGGTCTTATATTTTCTTGAATTGATTGGTGTCTTTGCCTGTGTGCCAGGGTTGATGATGCATGACAACCTCTAAACAAGATTGTGCCTCTCCCTTCAACCAAGCTCACTCTGTACAGGATTGTGATTATTCTTCGGCTCATAATTGTGGGATTTTTCTTTCAATACCGAGTATCGATGCCTATGAATGATGCATATCCACTGTGGTTGGTCTTAGTTATATGTGAGGTCTGGTTTGCTACGTCATGGATTCTTGACCAGTTTCCTAAATGGATGCCCATTAATCGAGAAACCTATCTTGATAGGCTTTCTTTGAGGTTAGTTTACCATCTTGAGGATTATTAATAAATTAGCAATCCCTGGCATTTAGCTTAAAATGTGGCCATATCACTTTTATGATTCTATACAAGAAGCCACTCATTCAAGGGATGTTAAAGCAGCCAGCATGTGTATTGTAGGAACCTTGTGAGTGAGATTTGAATTTCTTCCTTTCAATTATGCAGGTTTGACAGAGAAGGAGAGCCATCTTAGTTGGCCGGTGTTGATATTTTTGTCAGTACAGTGGACCCTCTAAAGGAGCCTCCTCTTGTCACAGCAAATACTGTTCTGTCAATCCTTGCTGTGGATTATCCTGTTGATAAAGTTTCATGCTATGTTTCTGATGATGGAGCAACACTGTTGAATTTTGAAACTCTTTCAGAAACTTCAGAATTTGCAAGGAAGTGGGTGCCATTTTGCAAAAAGTACAGTATCAAGCCCAGGGCTCCAGAATCCTATTTTGCCCAAAAGATTGATTTTTTGAAGGATAAAGTACAACCAACCTTTGTGAAAGAATGCAGAGCAATGAAGGCAAGTGCACATTAAATTATCCAAGTTGTAAGGGCTACTTCTATTGATCTATTGATTTTTCTTGCCCTTGACATCTTCCATCTTTGTTCCAATTTCAGAGGGAATATGAAGAGTACAAGATCTGAATTAATGATCTTGTGGCTAAAGCACAAAAAGTGCCTAAGGAGGGATGGACCATGCAATATGGGACTCCATGGCCAGGCAACAACACTCGATACCATCCTGGGATGATCCAGGTATTGCATACTTGTCTTTTATCCTGTAGTCTTATCTTTCCTTTGTAGTCTATATGCAGTATCATAGATTTCTTTTCCCTTTTTTAACGTGCATCTAAGTATGTTTCAAATAGTGTAAATTAGTTTTACTGAACTTTTTACTTTCCACGTCAGGTATTCTTAGGTCATAGTGGGGGTGTTGACAATGATGGCAATGAATTACCACGGTTAGTTTATGTATCCCGTGAAAAGAGGCTTAGTTTCCAACCACAAGAAAGATGGTGCAATGAATGCATTGGTATATTCCTTGCTAAGTATACATTTTTATTTTTTTTCTGATTTCCTACTATGATTTCATGATTCATTATGCTGATGATGATGATCTATTGTTCTACTTAGGTCCAAGTTTCTGTTGTCCTCACTAATGGCCTCTTTCTCTTGAATCTTGACTGTGATCATTATATAAACAACAACAAAGCTCTTCGTGATGCAATGTGTTTTCTAATGGATCCTTCTCTTGGGAAGAAAACTTGCTATGTATAGTTCCCTCATAGATTTGATGGTAATGATCGATATGCTAATCGCAACACTGTGTTCTTTGATGTAAGCACTGATCAACACCCAACATGCACTCTTGTATGCAATTATACAATTTTATTATATTTTCATCCTGGCATATTAATTCTGAAATCTTTGCAGATCACCTTGAGAGGTTTTGATGGCATCCAAGGGCCTGTCTATATGGGTACATGGTGCTGTTTTAATAGACAAGCACTCTATGGTTATGACCCTGTTCTCAGTGAGAAGGATCTTGAACCAACATGTTTTCTGAAGGTGCTTCCCAAGTTTTTCTAAAGGGGCACATCTTCAAGAACTGGATGCAGCAGAGTATGAAGAGGCTGCAGGGTTACCATATAACATAGCATTAAAAGTACGTAGTTATTGTCATAGCCATGTTTGATACATGAGACTTAATGTTAAACTAAATTGAAAAGATGATACATTTGTTCTTTTCCAGGAATCTGAAGTTCATGGGCTTGGAAAAGGAATAGGAATTGGAATGGCTGATGACGGTGAGATTCTTGATGAGATGATCACTGGAAGCAGGGGTGAGGTTAAACACATTTATAGTCCCAGAATATCTAGTTCTAGTAATTGTTTTAATAGGGTTTTGCGCTAGGGTTTTAAACCAGGATTTTGATTTATTTATTTCTTTATGTTGTTTTTTGCTCCGTGAAACATTGAAAACATCAACAAATCCTTGTTATGTTTTTATAACAATGTCGTTCAATGTCGTGTGATTTCTCTTCTTCGGTGCCCTGATTAAGTATCTAGAGGGGTCTTTTTCATTTAAGAGTTCTCATTTTTCATGTTTTCCCCAAATTTTGAGTTTCTTATCTGGCACTAATTTACCCCTCTCTCAGATTTCCTTTGATTATTCTGACTGTTTCCTCACCTTGGTTAATATCTCGCAGTTTTGCTTGTGGTAATATTACAGTATACTTGTTATTTGGTTCCCATTCAATAGATCATCTATTCCAAGTAGCGTATGCAGCTTAGCTCTGTTTCCTGGTCTATCGTATTTTACCTTTCGTGAGGTTTATAATCGCCTGTCTTTTAGCTCTCATTTTTAATTTGCTTACAGACTTGATTTATCCATTAAACAAATCAAATGAGAATGATTCTACTTATCTTTGGAGGTTTAAATTTTATTCTGGGGGTGTTCATTTCTTTTCTTTTTCTATGGTTTTCATATGGCAGTTATAGGTAGGTTCGTGCAAGGGTGTTGTTGGTGAAGCAGATGTCTGCGGCAGGAACAAAATAAGAAGATTATTTTCTAGTTATTGTAATGCCGAATTTTCACCAGAATTTGGTGTAATTCTGCTCGGTGTGATGTATTGCAAACTCAGTGGTGTGTTTTTATTTGGGTGTAATTCTGCTCATTGTGATGTATTGCAAAATCGCTGGTGTGTTTTTATTTGGGTGCAAACTTGGTGGTGTGTTTTTATTTGACAATGTGGCAGGCAGAGTTTTACTACAAGTGCCATAATTGAAAACGTATTGCAAGTTAGCCTCACAAAATTGGAAGCTCTTTCTAGTTATCCATAATCAAAAGATTGTCTCTTTAGCAATATATGATATAAAGTGAAGCAACTCTTTACAACTCCAAAAATCATAAATTATAAGTCCATACTTGAAAGTAAGTTTAGATAGAGATCCACAGATATGCACTTGATTGCTCTTCCTGATGTTAATATGAGCTTTGAACATTCTCAAAGGTTTTTCTTCATGGATTATATGGAACCAAGCTCTGTTATATCTTGTAGCATATATAGTAAGTAAACAATAGATTGTGTATCGGTCGGATTCCTAACTTGCATATGAGGCAATTTCCAATTAACAAAATTAATCCATTTGACAATTGAAAAGATCAGGTCTCCGTAACCACCCTTTAGAAATAACATATAAAAAATTACATGAATGAGAATATGCAAGGGTTGATCATGATCATCAACATTAAGAAGCGTAGTGTCCTTTAGTTCAATGGGACCTGTAAAATATGATGCTATTGAGTGATTAAGTGCCTACCAATCGAGAATAACTTCAACTTTTTGGATCTTTTGCTACATGTTGGAGTGGATTTTAATTTATGCAATACTCAATTCAATGGTCATTAAAGAATATGGTCTATTCAGGAAAAGAGCTTTTCATTGAGTTGCATGTTTGTTTTTAGGAGAGTTCAACTAGCAGGCTATAGTTTGAATGTGAACAGGATATCTGATGCCATTTCCTTGCCTTGGATGTTTCTACAAAAAAAACATTCGTTTCCCTTGGATTAGAAATTCAACAACACCAAGGAATATCAGATTGCTTGTGTTCTGTATTGCAAGTAGATCGCTCCTTGTTTTTATGTTTAACTAAGTTTATATCAATGCTTGTATTGCATTCCTGATTATAATCTTTTCTAAATAAGGTAGCTAGCTTTAGACTAGGATTACTAAACTACATTGGTAGTTTCTTGTTGACCATGAAGTTGTTCTTCAAGCTGAGTTCAAATTATAAAAGAAGAACCTATAATACTGCCATGAGAACCAATTTTGGACACACATGCTTCTGAACAATGCACTTCAATAAAGTATAATGTAGTAGTACATAATTACGCCAGCAATACACTAATTGCTTTGTACTCTGAGATTGCCATCTTGATTTTTGGTTCTATTTTTGAAAGTATGAGTTGAATTTTTGAACTTAAAATTAAATTATATATATAGCTCTGTGGTTTCAAATCCAAGTTAACACAAAGATCGTTTGAGTGTCCAGTTTTGTCTTCTACCTTCTATTAAGCTAGTGTGTTTGGTGCAAATTTTAATGCATTTCTCTTTTGTGAAACATTTCTATAGAAATTCATTGCTTAGGCTGTAGTGCCTTGAGGAATGATAATGATTAAATCTTTTTAGCTTAGGAGGGAATATCTATGATTAAATTTGGCTGAATTTTCTTTGCCACTATTCATTATAATTCTATTGTGTTATATGCTCATAAAATTTTAACCTATTTGATAGAAATTCAAGAGGAAAGCCTTCAAGAAGTTCCAGAGGAAACAGTTGAATTAAGTACATGCATATACTTCTCCCATTTATAAGTAAATACAAGTTTCCACTATTAAGAAAATAAAGACCTAGGTAGAAACTCTCAAGATTCATCTCCTCCATTTTAGATGCCGGATGTTATGGATTTTTATAGGCAGTCTAATGTTATGTTTCTTGAAAATACGAATCTTTTTTTTGTTCCCCTAATTGAAAATGATCTACTATAACTTTAATAGAATCCATCTATTTTTTTTAAAGTTATCTGAAATAATTTATGTAAAGAACGACCTCCGGGTTCTATACATATCCTGTTTAAATGTATTTGGAAGCTACAATCTATTTTATGAATTTTGTTCAAAATAAAATGATCTATTTCGACAAAAGGTTTATTTTGCTACTTGAGTTAATGCTAATTTAATTACATATTACACTATGGGTATTTGATTGGTCTGCAACATAACATTCAGGGAGATAAAAATCTGGATACTCTAATCCAGGAGGAGACCTTTTATACTTTGTGAGAGCAGTGACTGCATTGCACCTCTCTGCGAGAGGAAACCCAACAAAAAAAACGGTTTCCTTCCCTTGGGGGTTAAAGCAATAAGTGTGTCTCAATGGAGCAAGTTGAAGTTCCCCTCACCGCCCCCATCATCCATTGTTGAATGTAACATAATAAACTTTGGACTGAGAAAGCTGTTGTATATGGACAGATCGGTATCACTTGAAAATTGAATGCTGCAGAATATCTTTGTTGTGAGAAGAATTATGAACTTGTAATTTATCAACATGCAGAAAAATGCATTACCTTTGGCCATGCTGTACACAGTAATGTCACAGCTTGATTGTGTTAAGTGCAAAATTTTTGTTATTTCATTTTTTCGTTTTTTATTCTCAAATAGTTACTGTCTCCTTTTGCAGAATGCTATAGTAATTGGCCAAGTTCGAGAGGCTACTCGTGCGAACAAACAAAAAAGTGAACTTGAATTCACAGAAGTTGAACTGCTAGTTCCAATTCTGTTTATGTATATTGTTATTATTATTGTCCTTCTATATACTATTTGACTCATTTTTCTATTTCATTTTTTAAAAGTATAAAGTAGTAGATGTGACTTCTCTCCTACTTTTAGTTTAATTTTCATCATTATTTAGACTTTTTAACTTTCGATTATAAATAGCTAATACATTACAACATTTCTAAAAGGTAGGTACAAGCACCTTCAGTGCTAATTTAACTTGTTAAATATACAATGAGATGAGCTTAACATAACCCCACGATGAGAGTCAAATAAACATTTAATTAGACTATACTACATTGAAAACAAATCAAGCAAACAAATAATGTGATATAAACTAAAGCCATTGCATAACATAAAAGTCCACATGAGAGGACGTCGAATCCTCTTAAAAAAACAATAACATATATATATATATATATTAAATAAATGAATAATAACAAAGTTCATATATATAGAAATTCATTTACAAATTTAAGGTTCGAGCCCAAACATAACGATGATTTTCCATAGTAAAGGAAAGAACAATCAATTGTAAATTTATGCATAAACAGAGCAGTCATTAACAACATTACCCATATATTTAGGCATGATAAACGAGTTATTCGATGCCTAGGAATTGTAGGTCCTGGCCTGTGCAAGCGTGAATATATATATATATTAGCATGAGTTATCAGACATTCGGGCCAATCTGCTCAGCAAACACTTAAAAAATAAACGAATAAAGTATTTTGAAGATAACAATGGCATGACTGTATAAATATTTTCACTATGCATTAATAAGCTTGAGGATCGAGCTATGAAAGAGCTACGATCTCATAGCACGATGCTTGAGTTTGAAAAAAAAAAAATTCAAACTCTAAATAAAGAACATGCAAATCGTTCCAACAAATCAATCAAATTCAACTGTGGGTTCAATCAATAAAATATATTAACTGAATGTATGTAAATGTATGTGAAGTGAATGAGCCCATGACAGGGGCATATAAATATTGTATAGTTGAGAGATAACAATATGCAGACATAATAACTGTGCCAATAAATTTGTTTAATTAGTAGGGTCGCAAAATAACTCTTACAAGTAAAATACAAGGCCGTAAACAAATCCCAAAGGTATAGGGCCATTATATGAGCAAGATGTGTAAACACGTGAACAAACAGAGAAGAAATCGAATCTCTTAAACAAAGAAAAATAGACAGACGTGATTGAAAATAATTCATTTACACAAGAATCTAGAATGGGATTTAATATCCATGTATTACATCTTTATTTAAAGAAAAAGATGAGCATACATTACAAGGTCGGAGAGCCATAAGACTGTCCTAGGTGTTTTATAACCCCAAACCATTCGCTCCAAATAAAATCATACACAACATAAGTCTACCACAGGATTCGAACCTTGCATGACAACTTTTGAGCATATGGACCAAGGAATGGGAGGCTTACCTGAGACTTCTCCTCCCATCTTCCTCAGGCCAAAAACACACTCGTCCTCAATAAGTGAGACTTCGTCACCTCCAACAATGATCAAAGAAGTCATTAGTATATGCATAAGATATAAAAAATTGTAAATAGTAATAGATTGAAATAAGAAAGCGAAAGGTACACATTACCTTCAACATGGGTTGTAGAAGGAGCCACGATGCACGAGATACTCTATATGAATGAGAACTCAAAGGGATACACTCCTTATATCATATATATATATATATACAATAAGTTTATGCATGAAGACAAATGTTATACACTCTAACACAAGATTTCCTAGGTGTTAAACATATAAGGGTAAGCCATAAACATATTCATGGTGATAAAGGGACCATGTTATGTAGTTTATCAATAATGCTACGATATCATATATAACGGGTAATATTCAGTGCTAGTTTAAGCTAGATAGTGCCCAAATGATTACTAACAAATGATGATGTTTATTGTTTAAAGATTTAATAAGAGGTATGGAGAATTCATGCCTCTAGGATTTATTTAATTAAATTTCGTAAACGATATTTTTATCAAGAAGGTAAAATCAAACTGTTTACAAATATTCATATAAGCACAGAGCTAGATAATGAGATATGCTAGCATTTGATGAGCAAAAATAATACATAATTACAAGCTATTTCATCAAATTATCAACGTAGTGAACAAGTCTACATGCACAACCATATATTCAGATGGTGTGATGAAAACAAACAAAATGAATTAAAGAATTCATATATATATATATATATATATAATTTTAAAAAAACATCTGTGTGTAAATTTGGGTAAATTTTTGAGATGTTACAGTTGGTATAAGAGCCTAAGTTGCAACAGTATGTGACCTATGGGCTTGTCCACATATCTTGCATAATTATTTCTGTACATTTATATAAACTAATAAACTTTTTATTTTTTGCAGATAAGGTAGTCGATGACACTTCTTGAAGAACTAGGAAATCATAAATCAATATTAGGACAGTTATACAATTTGATATTAAGAACAACTAGGAATAGAGATGAATTGGAAAGGGCTTGGGAAGCCATAGAAAGAAAAGAAGAGTTGGAAGACCGGATTCAAAATCAAAGACAATAGTAATAACAAAAAAATCATTAGAAATCATGAGTGCAGAAAGAAATTCAAGTCAACAAGGACATCTAGACCCACCCCAACAAGAAGGGGAAATTTAGGTTAGACTTAATGGTGAGAAACAGGCTCTTACACCTTCAGAATTTTTGAAAACTATGCAAAGTTTGAAATGTGAACTGCATAGTTTTAAAGCAAATAATTTAAAGGATAAACAAGTGCAACAGGAGTTAAATGTAGTTTTACTACAAAATTTAACTGAAATGAAGCATAACCCAGTCCATACTTCGAGTAACACAATGGGAGGATATCCTAAGCAGGAAAACGGTAAGGGGAAAGAAAAATATGAATCAATTTCCTCTTATAAATCTGAAAGAAGTAGTTATATTAGTAGTTTTTTTGAGTCCTCATCTCCACCCTGATATTGTAAAAAGTATAAACACTCACATTGCTCAAAATTGAACGGTGAATTTAAAAATATTAAGGCACCCATATTCGATAGAGAACATGAGTCGGGTGAGAAAGCAGAAGAGTGGTTGCATGGAATGTCTAAATACTTCTATATTTATGCTTATCCAAGTGAACTAAGAGCTCGTTTAGCAATTTATAACCTTAATGGCAAGGATGTTCATTGGTGGAGGGATTTTAAAATCACCAAAGGAATAAAGGAAGGAAAATCCATTGGTTTAAATTCAAAAGATTGTTAAAGGAAAAGTACCTCTCAAAAATATTTTATGGTAAAAAGATCAAAGAATTTCATGAGTTGAAAATGGGTTCCATGACCATGGATGGATTAATTACAAAATTTCTTGAATTATTGCACTATGTTCCCTATATTAAAGAAGAGAAAATTAAAATTCATAGGTTCTTAGGTTTCCTTCCATCTTACTATGCAAACATAATAGATTTTGATGCCCCCATGACTCTGTATAAAGCCTTATACATGGCCAGATTGTCTTATTATCATAGTCAAAATAGACCAAAACACAAAGAAAGAACTCAAAATATTAAAATGATATTTTTTGAATGAAGAAAAAAGGGAAATAAACCAACAATTTATCGGAATTAGAGTGCCATATTTCCAATGAATAAAAAATTTCAAAACAAAAAAACTATTACTAAGAGTGAGTATTAGTCAAATTCCAGTACAAAGTGGTATTAAAACAACTCCTTACTTAGGAAACAAAATAGTTCCTGAAACGGTGAAGTGTTGGGAATTTCAAGGACCTCATTTCTTTAGATATTGTCCTAATCGGAAGGGCAAGGTTTTGAACAATGTTCAAGAAGAACCTAGAGTTAAACTTATGGCGAGAAATCCTTGAATTTGTGTAGCATTAAAGAATTGTTAAGTAGAGTTCCATCCATCTATGATAGAGATAGAAGGTAAAATATCTATGCATCATGTTTCTATTTTTATTGATCTAGGTGCATGTCATAGTTACATTTCCCAAAAAATAGTCGAAACATGTGCTTTATAGACAAATAAAAACACAAAAGCATGGCTGGTACAATTTGCTACTGGGACTAAAAGAAGAGTTTCTGAACTATTCAAAGACTATTTGTTAAATTTAAATGGTTAAAAAACTACTACAGAACTGAATATTTTACCTCTTGGTTGCTATGATATTTTGATTGGGATTGATTGGATAGAGAGGCATCGTGCAATCCTAAATTGTTTAGAGAGGACTATCACATGAATTGATAATGTAGCAAATCCCATGTTAGTAAAAGGGAAACCTAGAAAGAACTCTGTGCGGCAAATTTCTGCATTACAACTCGAAAGAAATGTACGAAAAGGTTGTAAACTGTATGCAATAAGAATTCAAAATTGTAAAGATAAGACATAATAGAAATTAGAGGATTTTCTTGTTTTGACAGAGTTTAAATATGTATTTCCGGATGAAATACCAAGGCTGCCACCTAAAAGAGATTAAGACTTGTTTATAAATTTAGTTCTGGGAGCAATACCTGTTTCAAAGGCACCATATAGAATGAGTACCCAGAATTAGTAGAAGTCAAAATATAGCTACAGGATTTGCTTGAGAAAGGGTACATTAGACCAAGTGTATCTCCCTGGGGAGCACGTATTCGTTTTGTGAAAAAGAAAGATGGGACTATGCAGATGTGCATTGATTACTGTCAACTTAACAAATTGATTGTTAAAAATAAATATTCATTACCTAGAATTGATGACTTGTTTGATCAAGTCGGGGAGCCAAAGTCTTCTCCAGAAATGATTTAAGATATGGATATCACCAAGTGAGGATTCGAGAGGAAGACATTTTTAAAACTACTTCTAGAACTAGATATGGTTATTATGAGTTTGTTGTGATGCCTTTTGGATTGAAAAATGCACCTACAACTTTTATGTGCACGATGAACAGTGTTTTTAGACAATACTAAGATAAATTTGTTCTTGTGTTCATTGATGATATTTTGATTTATTCAACGAATGAACAAGAACATGATGAGCATTTAAGTATAGTTATGAAAAAATTGCGAGAACACCATCTATATGTTAATTTATCTAAATGTGTCTTTTTCAAAAAGGAAATCCAATACCGTGGGAATATAATTTCTAAAGTGTTAAATTTTGAGCATTAATTCACAATACTCTAGGATCTTTACTGAGAGAATAACAGGTACAGTATATCAATGCATATCAATCATAACAAGCATGTCAATCATAACAAGAATCAAAAGCATGAGAGACAAGAGACATAGAGTTTTCGTGGGGAAAACCCTAAGGTGAAAAACCCCACAACTTCCTCAAAGATAGAGAGAGAAATGGCTCAACCAAATTACAACCAAAATACACAAATATAGTCTCATAGTAGCAGATGATCCTCCTCACTAGTGCGCCACTTTCTGAGTGAGAATAGTGTGAGTTTCCAAATGATCCAAATAGAGATCTCCCGATCTCTATTTATACTTAACCTATTTTCCCAATATCCTCATGGGGTCGACTTGTCTAGTTAGGTACATCAATTACATATTACATAAAATAGGGCTGACCCCACACATGGTGGTCTAATAACCCATCGGCAAGTTCACACACTTGCGACACTTGTCAATACACATGACGACACTTCCTTATAGAGTAATAACACATCTCTTATAAGGGTACAATAAATATATATGAAATACATAGATGAAATACATTCCGAAGTTACATATACATCAACATAAAGAAGGTATAGCAGTAGACCCCGAAAAGATTAAGGCAATGATGGATTGGCCTACTCTGCAAAATGTTTATGATGTACGGTCCTTTATGCGGTTAGTAGGATATTACATAAAATTCATTGAAAACGTTTCTAAGATATCCTACCCTATCACTTCCTTACAAAAGGAAGAAGCTAAATTGAAAATTGTATCCGAATAAAGATTTTGTAGTTTGCATAGATGCGTGCAAAGAAGGTTTAGGAGGTGTTTTGCTACAAGATGACCATGTGATTGATTATGAATCACGAAAAATCAAAGATTGTAAATGAAACTATGCCACACTTGAACTTCAACTAGTTGCAAACACACATGCCTTAAGGATGTGGAGGCATTACCTTATGGGAAATAAAATTCTGCTAAAAAATGATAATATGAGCCTAAAATATATTTTTTAACACCCTAAATTGAATGTTAGGAAAGCACGCTGGTTGGATTTCATTAGTGTATATGAATTTGAGATAAATCATATTAAAGGTAAATAAAATAAAGTAGCAGATCCCTTGAGTAGGAGGGTACATTTACTTTTTGAAATTTCCTTAAGCAAAACAGAAGAAAATTTGAAAACGGAAATGAGAACAACCCTAAAAAATGATTCATTCTGTGCTGAATTAAAAGAGAAATTGCTAAAAAATGACTTAGTACAGCAACAACAAGGTTATAACATTGATGAGAAAGCATTCCTTTGGTCAAAATGAAGGTTGTACATTCCAAAAACAACAAATAGTAGACATCAAATTATGACAGAATTTCATAAAAATCCTTATTTTGGGCACCCTGGTTAACAGAAAATGATAACAACCATTAAAAAGCACTACTTTTGGCCTAAAATAAAGGTATACATAGAAGATTACATAGCAAGGTGTTTAGAGTGTCAGCAAATAAAAGTTGAGCACCAACATTCTACTAGTTTACTACATCCCCTACCTATAATTGAATGCAAATGGGAGGTAATCAGTATGGATTTTATTACAGGTCTACCTAAAAACAAAAATGATTTTATAATGGTAGTTTTGGACAAACTATCAAAATATGCAAATTTTGTTCCAATATTGAATTCAACTTACAAAGCTATTAACATTGTTGGAATCTTCTTGCGAGATATTTTCAAATTGCATGGAATTCCAAAGGCAATTATATTTGATAGGGATTTTCTAAATTCATAGGTAATTTTTGAAGAGCTTTGTTTTCTTGTTTAAACACTCAACTGAATTTTAGTACTTCAAGTACCATTTGCAAACTGATGGGAAAACATAACATCCTAATCAAATCCTTGAAGACTTGTTGAGGATGTATGTTATGCAAAATCCTTCACAATGGGAAGACTACCTATATTTGGCTAACTTTTCCTATAATGATGGATACCAAACTTCTACTAAAATGTCGCCCTTTGAGGTTTTATATGGTAGAAAATGCAGAGCTCGGTCACTTGGGATGACCTAATGGATAGATTGATGTTAGGACTAGAACTACTAAAGGATTTGGGAAAATTAGTAGACAAGGTAAAATAGAACTTGAAAGAAGCCCCTAATCGGAAAAATCATTATGCAAATAAGTTTCGTAAGGATAAAGAGTATCAAGTAGGTGATCATGTATACCTGAAGGTTAAGGCAAAGAGAAGCACTGTCAAGTTGGGAAAGTGCAGTAAATTGGCCCCAAGATACTGTGGACCAAGTCAAATCCTATCAAGGATAGGACCTGTTGCTTATTAGTTGGAATTACCATCCCGTATTGAAGTCCACAATGTTTTTCATGTATCTCTTTTAAATAAATATGTTTATGATCCTAAAAATGTATTTTATTGGAACTTATTGCAGGTAAAACCATAGGGGGAATTCCTACCAAAACCACAATGTATACTGGACAAGAGGGACACACGGCTCAAGAACATAACTATTACCCAGGTGAAAGTGCAATGGAAGCACTACGGACCTGAAGAAGCTACTTGGGAAAATGAAGAGTCTATGAGAGAATCCTATCCTTTTCTGTTTGCAGATAATAACACCGGGACAATATTGCTTTAAGGGGGTGGGATGTAGCATCTCAAGCATTTTTAACCCTATGCAAATAAATAGATAAAGTTGAATGTAAATATGTTTTAATACTTGGACCTATGAATGATGCAAGGCATCATGGACAAATAACACTTTATGAGATTAAAGTGATGATTTATTTTTAAATGTTCTACCTACTTGATATGGGACAACTTGTTGAAAGAGAGACCAAGCTTACTAGGGAATTAGGACTTGAGTGAGTAATTAAAATTTAAAAAATATTTAGATGAGAGAAAAAATAATTTTGATTTTCAATAATTTGAGGAAATAAAATAAACCCTAACTACTCCTTAAAAGCAAGAAAAGATAAAAATGGGAAGAAAGAAAGAGGGAGGCTTCTCTCTTTGCTTCTTTTTGTGTTGAATGTTTTTTCTCAGCTGCTAACATTTTCTTAAGGCCAAAAAGAAAGAGGAAATCCATTCCTAAAAAATGGATTAAGAAGATGAAAAATGAATAGTAGATAAGGAAGATTGCATAGGAAAGTCTACCCATTGCCACAATATAGGTCCAGCCTAGGGTGGGCGCATGAAGATGGTCCCCATTTTCGTTGCAATGGGGGCGCGCTAATGGAAAAAAAATGGTGCATACGCACCTAAGGAAGCGCGCACGCGCCGCTAGGTTCGGTACCAAACCGAGGCGTGTGCGCGTATATCGCGTGTACGCGTTCTTGGCGCGTGCGAACAACTGTGGCGCGCACACACCTCTGCTGTGCGCACGCACCTCTGTTAGAATAAAAAAAAAACAGTGCCCAATTTCCACATTGTTCCATTGGGCTAGCTGAGCGCGACTTGCACCTCCGCGTACACATCAATTCCACCACCAAAGTTTCCCAAATCAACTTCAAAACCACCCCACAACACCCACTAACTCATCAACAGGGCGTTTGATAGGTAAATATCAAGTTTTGTTTTCATTTTATTCATTCTTTGTATCAATTTTTTATTTATTTAATTGTAAATAATTCTCAAATTTTGAAAACAATGAACCAATTTTCTATTGCATATTGTAAACTGAGACAACGAGTGAACAAGATGTTAACCCTGAGTCCGGTGGAACACAAGAAAACTCAAACTTTGGACCCAATGCCGAAGAAAACAATGAACACAATCCAAATGCTGAACAAAACCAAAACCCACAACCTAATTTTGAACAAGATGACCTTAATCACTATGTAAATGAAATGCAAGTGCACACTCGCGAACTTAGAAACTCGAGTGAACCATCTCAATTGTCTCTTGCCACATCAATTGAGAACTCAATCAACTCCCTCATACATGCACACCAGAAATTGACCGACATGACTCAATTTAGAGCTAGGATGCGGGAGTACTACTCCACGGGCATCTCCAAGGAAGCAATAAAATATTTGAACATTACAAAAGCCCAATTATATAGTATGTTCACCGATCCGAAAATAGGCCAACTATCGAACATTACAAAGCCATGTGTCTGCATGGATTGGTGTCATTACCAACCGTGGAGGGACAATTGGATGCGGAGGTGGTTCATGGTGTACAATAAACCTCCCTGCAATAATAGGGAGGTTCCATAGTACTTCCTTCGCCAACTGTGGGATGAGTTTTTCCTCGGTTTACATGTCAACTATTTTGACATAACCATGTTCCAGGGTGTTGGGCATGGATCTGCCCAAGATCGACCTGCTGTCAGGAGGAACCCACTGAGAGGGATACCAGCTCCAAGGCGTGACCCCAACCCCTCTCCCCAGCCACCTCAGTTTCCCCATAAGCTTGATCAGATTACGGTGGCAATGAGGAATGTTGCATGTGGTCTCCTTAGACACACCTCCTTTGTAGCAGTGACTATAGTGGAGAGGTCAGGTGACCTTGATAGAGATCCAAGTGCAGGGCCTTAATGACAGGTCCAGGATAGACCCATGATCGATGGTAGCCATGTTGGGCATTCTAGTTCGACGAGGGAAATGCTACATCTTTGTCCCCATTGCGGGAACACTTTCCCTCGCCCGATCGAGGGTTTTTATATGGATCAGGTCAGCAATTTTTTAATGTGTTTTCAATCATCACTTTATAACTTGTAAAGTATTTTGAAAGTATTTTTGTTTGAATTAAACTATTATTTCAATGTACAGTTATACAGAGCTGATACACCGAGATGGGAGAATGTAGAATCTCCCAACCTAGATGCAGCAATGGCAGCTGCAACTGAAATTGCGGCACCCCACACGGAAGTATTTTCAGTACCTGACACAATTTTGTTATTACTTATGTCATTTATATTGCTCAATTATTTATATTTATGCCATACACGTTGATAGTTCGTACAATGTTTTTGAATATCTTGATTTCCTAGATAATGACTTGTTTAACATGTTCATAACATGCATGGATTTTGTTGGGTACAGGTGTTTCGTGACTAAAGTGATCAACCACCCCTGCCAGGGATTGGCACATCACCATATACACAGGTACAATGTGTATTTATAAGCATGCTTTTAATTTGATTTGTTACGACTTACTATGGTTTAATTTATTGTTTGTTTAGTAAATTGTGATATTACAAATGTATATGTAGGTTCCACCACCAGTTGTATCTCCGCATTTTAGTCCTGTGTATCCACCCTCTCCCATGAGTCCCCTCCCTCGCTTTCATCTAGACCCCTCCCTACGTCCACCCGCTCCCTTCCATCCAGCCCCCCCTCTCCAACCATACTCCCCCATCCATCCATCCTCCCCCACTCTCCCACCCCCCTACGTCCATACATCCCCCCAATTTATCCACGACCCCATGTCTATCCATCCTCCCCCATTCGTCCACGCCCCCCCTTCCTTCCACCTTCCCCTTTTCATCCACAACCTCCCATTTGTCCATCCTCATCCCTCCATGCAGGACTGCCCTCCCATGCACCATCCCTCAACATTGTCCATAACCCTTTCCGTTCGATACTCTCTATCCTACAATCGGTAGGGGTTCATAGTCCACAGGGTCCTCCTCCAAACCATACCACCGTGTCTTCTCCCACCATATCATCCCCACCTCCCGCCACTATTGTGGCATCTACTCTTCCAATATCCTCATCAGTATCTCTAGTGGTTTCACCTGTAGTGGCTACCACTACATCTGCGCCCCCCCCATCATTGCATCAGAGTTGGTTGTCTGGCCATCTTCTCCACCTGCTATCCCAGAAGGCTAGCCATGTCCATCGTCGGAGGTGTTCACGGTGAGAATCAAGTTAATTTATGAAAATATTTTGATGCATTAACAAAAATTAATTTAAGCAATTATGACTTTTTAATGAAATGATTGTTTTAAATGTTGTAGGCTGGAATTGCTGAGAGGCTCTGCAAATCCAAGACACCTGTCCAACGTTTCCCACTCATGTCATAGGTGATTTATTTAAGATTCGAATTCTACATTTGTTTTATAAATGTGGTAAATGTTACAAATGCTTGAAAATGATGGTATCTTATATCATTTGTTCTAGAGCCCGGAGAGATGGTCTACTCCTAGACGAACCAAGACCCGAGGCACCGGTGGCTCAAAGAGTAGGAAGATCGACTTTGGATCTACACCTGGGAGTGACGGCGGTGGTCACAATGCTTGACACGCCACGTGTTATGTACATTAGCCACGATGTGGCACTTTTGTGCACCAGTTTTGATGTACTTTGTATATACGACACGAGTTTCCATGTATTTTGTATCTACAGCATGAGTTGTCGCATTTTGTGTAGGGAACGAGTTGCCATTGTGCATACATTGGGAACCATGTTCCACTATTCGCCATAAATTGTATATGTTTGGATGAGTTTTGTAGCCTCGATGTACATGGATTTTTAGTTATGTGATTTATATATCTCGTTGTCTAATGTGGTTGTCTCATGTTGTGTGTATCATGATGTGATGCTGTGTAAATTTGGGTTTTACCTAGATCTTAGAAGAGAAGTTGGATATCGTAGTTCAGCTTGGTTAATCTTTCCACATGTAAAATCTTATAATGGTATCTATGTTAAGAGAACATTGTAAACATAGGCTAACTCAAACAAAATCATGTGTAAGAATTAATCTAAAAACAAACAGAATAAATGGATGGACAAATCACACCTCATGGCACATAACATATATATTGGGAACTTGAGTACTAGGAAAAGAACACTTAAAAATAGAAAATGTCCATTGTCATCAAAAGCTTAAAATGAGATCCAACATGATTTTTAATAGATCTACATAATGAGATCCAAAAAGGCCATACTCTACATAATGAAATGTCATCACTAGTATTTATTTGACCATTTTGTCCACTTAAGATCATGCAACAAAATAATAACCAAGTTATGGAATCATTTCTTAATCAATTGTCACCATACAAATAGGACAACCTTGAGGACGATGTATAGCTAGCTCATTAATTCTCACTCACAGATATAGCCACCTTTGATTTGATGACCATCACATCCACTACCATTTACAATTAGGACTTCCTTAATTTATCATTATGTGATAGTGATATAATTTTATGTATGCATATATGTGTATAGTTGTTTGGATTCAAATGTATGCAGATGAATATATATGTACAATGAAAATGATTTAATCTTTACATGTATTATAATTTAGGGATATATCTTAGGATACATAATAGGGTTTCATTGCGATTAGAATACAAACTAGGGTTTATGCTACCAACTAGAGTTTTTAGGTTAGGCTCTCGTGTTTCTAGGCTAGGATCCAAGCTCCAAGGTCACCATATCAATGTTTAATTCCACTATCGTGTCATCATTCTCACCAATACCATGCCCACTACTACAATCACCATCAAGCCTCTCAATCCCACTTTGAACATTTCCCATACTTCCAAGTTAAAATTGATAGGTCTTGTTGCTAAAATCTTTTCACTTATCTATTCACAGAGACAAATCCACTCCTGTGAAAGATTTGTTGTAGCTTGGTATGTGCAAGTTCACATGCAATAATACTTGAGAGATCATTTTACCCCATGATCCATGGAAGATTCATTGGAGTCATATGAACCTCACTGTCATCACCCCAACCATGGTCAAGACGCCAAGATCCATCCTTAGTAGACAAAACCTCATGTTGGCACCCATACCACACTCAAAGATAAAAAAAAAATCTTTGAAAGGGCATGTTTGGGGGTTGAGGGAATCTTGATTTTTTTTTAAATCACACATGAGAGGTTCTTAGAGTCAAATACATTGGATATAAAAAAATTCCCCAACACCTTCATCATCTTCATCATCATCTTCATCATCATCTTCATCACCATTGCCATCATCATCAATGCCTTCATCATCTTCACCATATTCATCATCATCACCATCACCATGACCATCAACTTCACCACCATCACCATCATCATCAACTTCACCATCTTCATCATCATCACCATCATCACCATCTTCGTCATCATCACCATCTCCATCTTTTGGATGTGAGACGGAACCATCACCATCTTCATCATCACCATCACCATCACCATCAACCTCACCACCATCACCATCATCATCAACGTCACCATCTTCATCATCATCACCATATTCATCACCATCACCATCTCCATCTTTTGGTTGCAAGACGGAACCATCACCATCACCATCACCATCAACCTCACCACCATCACCATCATCATCAACGTCACCATCATCATCAACGTCAGCATCTTCATCATCATCACCATCTTCATCACCATCACCATCTCCATCTTTTGGATGAGAGACGGAACATCACCATCTTCATCATCACCATCACCATCACCATCCACCTCACCACCATCACCATCATCATCAACGTCACCATCTTCATCATCATCACCATCCTCGTCATCATCACCATCTCCATCTTTTGGAAGCAAGACAGAACCATCTCCATCTTCATCATCACCATCACCATCACCATCAACCTCACCACCATCACCATCATCACCACCATCACCGTCTTCATTATCATCACCATCTTCGTCATCATCACCATCTCCATCTTTTGGATGCCAGACATAACCATCACCATCTCCATCATCACCATCACCATCACCATCAACCTCACCACCATCACCATCATCATCACCATCACCATCACCATCACTATCACCATAACCATCAACCTCACCCAAACCCTAGCCCTAACCCTCACCCAAACCTTAGCACTAAGCCATCTTCTCCATCCTCACCATCACCATCACCGTCACCATCAACATATTCATCATCACCACCATCTCCATCATCATTGATGCTACCTCTAACCCTAACTCTAACTCCAACTCTAACTCTAAATCCAGGTTCCTCATCAAAGCCTCCATCATCATCATCTTCATGACCATCGCCATCGCCATCACCATCACTGTCAACCTCTTCATCATCATCATCATATGTGCCCAGTGGAATATTTTCCAGAGTTGACCCCGTGTGCAAAAATTGCACACTCCCTCACTGAGCAAAACAATAGTTTCCAATATGGATGTACAAGATGAGGGCGGGGCCACCGGGTTGGAAGGGAGGGGCACCCCTAGCACTATCCTGGCATGCTGAATCTAACGGAGTCGACAGTTCGTCGATCTGAGCCATGGTATTCCTTCTATGGCTCATCTCATCTCACATCCAAAAGGCCTTCAGGGACACTTGCTGGATACCTGCCAGGGGCGTAGAACTCCAATTGTGCAACAAAATCAGGTTTCAAGGAGTCCTGCAGGTGTGTCTAGGCCGGTTCCGGCTAGGAACGCTAGCCATAAGTGCCCGGTGGATGATTTTCCAGAGTTGACCCTTGTGTGCAAAAATTGCACACTCCCTCACTAAGCAAAACCCTAGTTTCCAAGATGGACGTACAAGATGAGGGTGGGGCCACCGGGCTGGAGGGGAGGGGCACCCCTAGCACTATCCCGCCGTGCTGAATCCAACGGAGTTGACAGTTTGTCGATCCGAGCCATGATATTCATTCTATGGCTCGTCTCATCTCGCATCCAAAAGGCCTTTAGGGACACCTACTGGATACCTGCCGGGGGCATAGAACTCCAACCGTGCAACAAAACTATGTTCCAGGGAGTCCTACAGGTGTGTATAGGCAGGTTCCGGCCTAGAACACTAGCCCTAAGTGCCCGATGGAATATTTTCCAGAGTTAACCCTAGTGTGAAGGCCATGCCAAATTAGCTAAAGGGGGCCATTTCTCGACCAGAGGCCCCTGGGCTTGTGTGGCCACCGTGGATAGGTCCACAATGGCCAGGTGGACTTGTGGGAGGTGACGTAATCCAAGTCCTCTCGTCGGTTTGGGTTCCATGGCCCCGGGTCAAATCCTCCAAGTGTCCTTGAACGGCCCCGGGGTGCCTGACTAGAATGCCCATAGCTCCCAAACCGTGGCTCAGTTCGTGAATCCGTCTATTCTGGTGGGTCCGAAACGGCGGGTTTCAGCTAGAGGACCCCCCACAACATCCCCCGAAGACCCATAAGCGGTGCCAATGGGCCATCTCTGGAGCTAGGGTTTTTCTCAGTGAAGGCCATACCAAATTCGCTAAAGGGATCCATTTCTCGACCGGAGGCGTAAGGGCATGCGTGGCCACCATGGACAAGTCCACAATGGCCATGTGGACCTGTGGGAGGAAACAGAATCTAAGTCCTCTTGCCAGTTTGGGTTTCATGGCACCGGGTCAAATCCTCCAAGTGTCCCTGAACAGCCCTGGGGTGCCTGACTAGAATGCCCATAGCAACTGAACCGTGTCTCGGTTCGTGAATCTGTAGATTCCGGTGGGTCCGAGATGGTGGGTTTTAGCTAGGGGACCCCCCACAGCGTCCCCCGAAGACCCAGAAGCAGTTCCAACGGGCCATCTCTGGAGCTAGGGTTTTGCTCAGTGATGGGGATTTGCTCTAGGGCCACGGAATCCAGACCGATGAGCGGACTTGTATTCCATCGGCTCCCACAGGTCCACATGGCCATTGCGGACCTGTCCACGGTGGCCACACATGCCCGAGGGCCTCCGGACGTGAAATGGCCCCTTTTAGTGAATTTGGCATGGCCTTCACTTAGAAAAACACTAACTCCATAGATGGCCCAATGAAACCCCTTATGGGTCTTCGAGGGATGCTGTAGGGGTCCCCTAGTTGAAACCCGCAATCTCAGACCCACCGGAATCGACGGATTCACGAACCGAGCCACGGTTCGGGTGCTACAGGCATTCTAGTCGGGAACCCCGCGGTTGTTTGGGGACACTTGGAGGATTTGACCTGGGGCCATAGAACCCAAGCCGACGAGAGGACTTGGATTACGTCACCTCCCACATGTCCACCTGGCCATTGCAGACTTGTCCACGATGGCCACGCATGCCTGGGGGCCTTCGGTCGAGAAATGGCCCCCTTTAGTGAATTTGGCATGACCTTCACATTAGGGTCAACTTTGGAAAATCTTCCACCAGGCACTTAGGGCTAGCGTTCCCGATCGGAACCTACCTAGACACACTTGCAGGACTCCCTAGAACCTAGTTTTGTTGCACGATTGGAGATCTACACCCTTGGCAGGTATCCAACAGGTGTCCTTGAAGGCCTTTTGGATGCGAGACGGGACGAGCCATAGAATGAATACTGTGGCTCGGTTAAACGAACCATTGACTCCATTGGATTCAGCATGATGGGATAGTGCTAGGGGTACCCCTTCCCTCCGGCTCGATGGCCCCACCCTAATCTTGTACGTCCATCTTGGAAACTAGGGGTTTTCTCAAGAGGGAGTGTGCAATTTTTGCACATGGGGGTCAACTATGGAAAATCATCCACCGGGCACTTGTGGCTAGTGTTCCTGGCTGGAACCTGCCTAGACACACCTGCATGACTCCCCAGAACCCGGTTTTGTTGCACGGTTCGAGTTTTACGCCCTCGGCAGGTATCGAGTAGGTGTCCCTGGAGGCCTTCTGGATACGAGACGGAACGAGCCATAGAATGAAGACCGTGGCTCGGATCGATCAACCATAGAATTCATTGGATTCATCATGTCAGGATAGTGCTAGGGGTTCCCCTCCCCTTTGGCCCAGTGGCCCCACCCTCATCTTGTATGTCTATCTTGGAAACTAGGGTTTTGCTAAGTGAGGGAGTGTGCAATTTTTGCACACGGGGGTCAACTCTAGAAAATCATCCACCGGGCACTTGTGGCTAGCGTTCTTGGTCGAAACTTGCCTAGACACACCTGAAAGACTCCCTGGAACCCGGTTTTGTTGCACGGTTGGAGTTCTATGCCCTCGGCAGGTATCCAACAGGTGTCCCTGAAGGCCTTTTGGATGCAAGACGGGACAAGCCATAGAATGAAGACCGTGGCTCGGATCGATGAACCATTGACTCTATTGGATTCAGCACGTCGGCATAGTGCTATGGGTGCCCCTCCCCTTTGGCCTAGTGGCCCCACCCTCATCTTGTATGTCCATCTTGGAAACTAGGGTTTTTCTCAATGAGGGACTGTGCAATTTTTTCACACGGGGGTCAACTCTGGAAAATCATCCATCGGGCACTTGTGGCTAGCGTTCCCAGCCAGACCCTACCTAGAAAAACCTACATGACTCCCCAGAACCCGGTTTTGTTGCACGGTTGGAGTTCTACGCCCCCCGCAGGTATCCAGTAGGTGTCTCTGAAGGCCTTCCTTATGCGAGATGGGACGATCCATAGAATGAAGACCGTGGCTCGGATTGAGGAACTATCCACTCCGTTAGATTCAGCACGCCTGGATAGTGCTAGGGGTGTCCATCCCCTTCGGACTTGGTGGCTACACCCTCATCTTGTACATCCATCTTGGAAACTATGGTTTTGCTCAGTGAGGGAGTGTGAAATTTTTGCACATGGGGGTCAACTATGGAAAATCACCCACTGGGCACTTATGGCTAGCGTTTGCGGATAGAACCTTCCTAGACACACCTGCAGGACTCCCCAGAACCCGGTTTTGTTGCACGGTTGGATTTCTACGCCCTCGGGAGGTATCTAGCAGGTGTCCCTAAAGGCCTTTTGGATGCGAGATGAGATGAGCCATAGAATCAAGATCATGGCTCAGATCGACGAACCGTCCACTTTGTTGGATTCAGCATGCCGGGATAGTTTTAGGGGTGCCCCTCCCCTCCGACCCAATGGCCCCGCCCTCATCTTGTACATCCATCTTGGAAACTAGGGTTTTGCTCAGTGAGGGAGTGTGCATTTGTAATACCCCAATTTTGACCCTTATGAAATATTGGCTTTTAATGTAAATATTGTATACACACGTTGTATGTTTCCCTAGCGTGGATCTCAAGGCCAAGGCCCCACTAGTTTATGCTCAGATTTTATTTAAATTAGACACGCTTTGATATTGTGTTACCCACGTGCTATTAAGCCATGGGATATTGTAAATTGATGTAAGTATTTAATATTGAAATAAAATGCCAAAACTGGCTATGGGAGCAACGAATGAGAAGGGGCCATGTGTATCCACTAGGGAGTGGTGAGGGGGCTAAGGGATTGAACCATAGGCTGCCATATGTCACCTTGAGAGCCCATTTGACTTACCTTGTTGACATTTATTTATGTTGTAAGGAAGTGGTTGAGGAATTCAGTCCATGGCTTCAATGGAGCATGGGCAGCCCAGAAATTCGTGTGGCAGAGTATGAGCTCTGTTTTCTTGTACCACAAGCCACTCTACCTCATGGGAGTTGCTTCTTCCTCATTCCCATTCCATTGTGAAACTTACCAGCACCATTTTCCAAAAAAAAAAACCGAATTGCCAGTAGGGAGAAAAACCAGAAATCACGACCTTGAGAGAACCCACATTTTGAAGAGCCATAAATGCCCAGATTTCGCATTGGACAGTGAAATTCAATAGGGGACCCATTGGTATGAACCTTGGGGTGAATTTGGGAGCATTAGCTATCCTAAAATCCATAGGAATACCCAGTTTTTGCAGCCCAGAAAACCAGTTACGGAACCAGAAATCGCAACTTTGAAAGAACCCACGTTTGAAGAGCCATAAACACCCAAAATTGGTATTTGACAGTGAAATCCAATGGGGGATCCATAGATATGAACGTTGGGGTGAAATTGAGAGTATTAGATACCCTGAAATCCATTGGAAAACCCAGTTTTTACAGCCCATAAATGACGTGACGGGATTGAGTTATTGGATAATAGAACTATGAGAAATCCAAGTGTGAATGACTGAGCAGAGGTTTGGTTTGCTTGATAAACCCAGTGAAGGCTAGAATCTCAAGGAATTAGCAGCTGGACCTTTCTATGCCCACCGTGAAGAGCACTGGATGGAAGGGACGTCTGAGGGACTGTGCAACAGAGAAGGGGACCTTCCTTGTGTTGGGTGCAGTAGGTATTGTGGGTGCCATGACTGCTGAGTTCATTTGAGATGCCTGTAGCTTTGTGGTTGAGGTCACTAGCTTAGCATCCTCCTCATTTGTCATTCGTATGCTTGATAAACCCAACGGTGTGTTGGCTTAGCATAGCTGATGACCGAAACCATGGCTGTGAGTGAGCCCAACTAGTTCTTCCTTAGTGGATACACAACCCAGCTCGGGGGTGATCTCTCAACTGAAAGAATATAGGATGGACAGAGATCTATGGTTGGGTGGAACGTTGCTCTCACATAGCCAGTTGTTTGGAGAGCTTCATCTTCAAGATAAGTGTTCTATGTATTATAAATTATTTGCATCTTGTGTTCTGCAATATGTTAAATTGTCCATGTTTAATTAAATGAATTGATTATCTTAATTTGGAATCCATGCATGGCATTGGAATGAGATTGAGTTTCTATATTCTGAATCATCCTCTGGTGTGATATATGTATATATGTTAGGCATTACTGTTTGTGTGCTTTCTATTATGTTTAATTCCGCTGTGTTTATATTGAGTTGATTTTGCACACATAAGTTTTTAATCGTTATGAATTTATGAGTAAAGAAAGAATATTGGGGCTAAGTCTGCCAAAAGCCCCCTATGATTGCTCATGTTCTCTCCCCTGCATTTGGAAGGTGGGAGGGGACGTTACAGAGTTGTATCAGAGCCTAGCTTTTAGCACTGGGCTTGTTTAGGCCAAACTTTGAATTACAGGCAAGAAACATAATGGTTTTAATGTAATATTGGGAAGTTGGGGGTGGAACTTTGATTGGGAAAAATGATAGGGTCAGACTTCTCAAATGAAGAATAAGATTACATAGGTGCATAGACCTCTCCCAGAGCTTTCCAACGGTACCAAATTCGTCCAATTTGGTTAAGGGACGAGGGAGATATGACCCCCACAAGCACGCAGATTGCGTGCGGGTCGTGCACAGATTGCGCGCGGATTGCATGCAAATTGCGTGCGGGTTGCGCACGGATTGCACGCAGGTCGTGCACAGATTGCGCATGGATTGCGCACAGATTGCGTGCGTATTGCGCACCGATTGTGTGGGGGTCGCTCGCGGATTGCACGTAGATCACACATAGATTGCGCGCGGATCACGTGCAGATTGCACGCGGATTGCGCGCAAATTGAGTGCAGGTTGCGCGCGGATTGAGTGCAGGTTGCGCACGAATAGTGCACAGATTGCACGTAGGTTGCACGCAGATTGAGTGCAGGTTGCGAACGAATAGTGCGCAGATTGCACGCAGGTTGCGCACAAGTGGTGCACAGGTGGAGCACAGGTTGAAAAGGGAGTTAAAAAGGAAAAGTAGCTAAACCCAAAATTTTATAAAAGATGAATGGTGCATCGAAATTGAGATCCACGAATTGCTGAGTGTTCCTTGTTATATGGACTAACTTCGCCCGATATAAAAGTTTTTGTGATTCTTCATAGAGTTTCTTCCACAGGTGGCTGAAGTTGGCATTCTGGACCAAAATACAACTGTGTAAAATGTGCATAATTATTGGTAAGAGTTGTCATTTTTGAAACAACGCTGTTTCCACACCCGATGTCAGAATGGAGCACGGGGATAGGAATTGGAAAGCTTGTCTAGTAGGGAATAATGGTGTATCACCAGAATTGGAATGAAGTTATCATACCCCACAAATGATTAGAGCAGAAATGTACCAGCGACTGTTTTGACAATTATTGATAAATATGGGCAATTTCCAGAATTGCTTGAATGGGCAAGGGAAAGGAATGCATAGCAACTGTGTGAATTATTCCATGAGTTATATTATGTTAAATATTGATTGTGTATATTTCTATATGCATTCTTATGATGTCTGACAAATATTTTCATAATGCACAGTGCTTGCAGCTCATAAAATTTATAATTGTAGCAGAGGTAGCATACAGGAAAGATGGTGACCATAAATGATGCTCAAGATCCTTATGAACATGAAGAAAATGTTCTAGGAGAAAATATGCATGAAGAAAATGTGGAGACTGAATCCAATGGGAGAAGGGAGCAGGTGACTCCTCAGAATTTGGTTGAAACCATGGTGAGATTCAATGAAAGATTGATGAAGGCTCAAGAAGAACAACACCAACTCAATGCTGCTATTTTGCAAAGCCTCACTGATATGCATCATAAGATAAACCTTGGGTCCAACCCAAGAAATATGGGTGAAGAAGGAAGAAATGCAGGGAGTCATTCTAGAGGTCGCTTGAAGAGGAGGACTCCAAGCCCAAGGAAGAGTTCGGTGAGCAGAAAGCATAAAACATCTTCATCAAGGTCTTCTTCCAGCAGGTCGTGTGACTCCAAATGTTCTAGAAGAAGTCCAAGACGTGCACCTAAGAGATTGGATGGAAGAAATAAGTTCAAGGGCATCCCATAGAGAGAATTCAGGAAGGAAATACCTCCCACATTTGATGGGGAAGGCAAAACTGACCAAGAGGCAGAAGCATGGCTTCTTGGAATGAAGAAATACTTCAGAATTCAAGACTACTCAGGAAATGAGAAAGCCAGAATTGCCATTTACAACCTAAATGGCAGAGCTTCCATTTGGTGGGACAATCTCTTGCAAGTGAAAAGAATTAATGAGAGAAAAATTAGTTGGGAAAGATTTAAGAGGTAATTCAAGGAGAAATATCTTTCTGCTAGGTATTATGACAGTAAGAGAAAAGAGTTTAATGAACTCAGGTTGGGACTAAAGTCTATGGAAGAGCATGTCCACAAATTCTTGGAATTACTGAGGTATGTTGACTACATTAAGGATGAGAGAGTAAAAATCCAATGCTTCCTTGGAGGTCTACCTCAAAGCTTCAAGGATCGTATTGAGTTTGTTAATCCACCAAGTTTGGATGAAGCCATTAGGATGGAAATGCATTGCTATGAGCAAAGTAAAGGAAAAATAGAGGCTAACCCAGCATGGAAAGGAAAGCCAAGAGGGAAGTTTGATCAAAAGAAGAATGGCTTCAAGCCACCATTCAGAGGTCAGCCTCGAACCTTTCCACGGGGACAGAAAGCAAGGAGTGGATTCAAACCAATAGTGGCAGCAGACAAAGCATCAAAAGGACCACTTCAGTGTTGAGGATGTGGAGAAAACCACATGTTGAAGGATTGTCCACATCGAAAAGACAATTCTCGAAAGTTGAACAACTTGAAGGGAGTAGCTACAGTGGGGGACATTGCAAGGACATCACCTCGGATTTATGCAGCATTGGATAATCATCAAGCAGACCATCAATCATCAGTGGTGGAAGTCGAAGGTAAGATTGCTATGCAATCTATTTCTGTTTTGATTGATCCAGGATCTACTCATAGTTATGTTTCTCCAAAAGTGGTTGAAGGTTGTTCTCTTAGAAAAATGAAGCATAATAAGTCTTGGCTAGTGCAATTAGCCACAGGAACCAAGAGAAAAGTAAGTGAGGTAGTGATGGAGTGTCCCATAGAATTGAATGGACTCCACACATATGATGAATTGAATGTGTTACCATTAGGATCCTATGACGCATTAATTGGCATGGATTGGTTAGAAAGACATAGAGCCAAATTGGACTGTTATGAGAAAGCAATTGAGTGCATTGATGAAAAGGGAAGGCCAACATTGGTAAAAGGGATTCCCAAGCAAGTTTCAGTAAGGCAGATTTCAGCCCTACAGTTGAAAAAGTTTTATAAGAAGGGTTGTCAATTATATGCAGTCCATATGCCAGATTCATTAGAGGACCAAGGGCCAAGACTAGAAGACTTTAGGATATTGCAAGAGTTCCAAGATGTGTTTCCGGATGAGGTACTAGGGTTGCCACTGACGAGAAATATTGATTTTACCATCGATCTTATTCCAGGGGCAGCGCCGAATTCCAAAGCTCCTTATAGAATGAGTACACCGGAGTTGGTGGAATTGAAGATACAACTGCAAGAATTAATTAATAAAAGGTATATCAGGCCGAGTGTGTCTCCTTGGGGAGCACCGGTGTTATTTGTCAAGAAGAAAGATGGGACTTTAAGGCTGTGTATTGATTACAGGTAGCTCAATAAAGTGACAGTTAAGAACAAGTATCCATTACCAAGAATTGATGACTTGTTTGATCAAATGAAGGAAGCCAAATTATTTTCAAAGATTGACTTGAGGTCTGGCTACCATCAAGTGAGGATTAAAGAAGAAGACATTCACAAGACGGCTTTCAAAACTAGATATAGTCATTATGAGTTCATTGTGGTTCCATTTGGCCTTACCAACGCACCTGCCACATTCATGTGTCTCATGAATAGCGTATTCAGCAAATATTTGGATAAGTTTGTGATTGTGTTTTTAGATGACATTCTTGTCTATTCAAGAAATGAAGAAGAACACGAGGAGCATCTAAGAATGATGTTGCAAGTTCTTAGAGAACATCAGCTGTATGCTAAGTTAAGCAAGTGTGAATTCTATCAAAAGAGGATTCAATATTTGGGTCACGTCATTTCAGAAGAAGGAATTGCAATGGATCCGGAGAAGATTAATTCCATCATGGATTGGCCAACTCCAAGAAATGTTTCAGATGTTAGATCTTTTATGGGCCTTGCTGGTTACTACAGAAGGTTTATTGAAGGATTCTCCAGGATAGCTCATCCGATCACTTCATTGCAAAGGAAGAACATCATATTTGTATGGTTTGAAAAATGTGAGAAAAGTTTTCAGAAGCTGAAGGAGTTACTTACCAACGCTCCTGTTTTGAAGATAGCAGATCCAAGGAAGGATTTTGTAGTGTGCACAGATGCTTGCATTGAAGGACTGGGTGAGGTTCTCATGCAAGAAGGAATTGTGATTTTCTATGAATCCAGGAAATTAAAAGAGCATGAAAAGAATTATGCCACACATGATTTAGAATTAGCAGCCATAGTGCATGCTCTTAAGATGTGGAGGCATTACTTGATGGGAAGAAGATTTGAGCTTAGAACAGACCACATGAGCTTGAAGTATTTGTTTGATCAGACAAACTTGAATGCTAGGCAAGCTAGATGGATGGAATTTCTTTGTGAATTTGATTTTGAAATTAAACATGTAAAAGGGAAGGAGAATAAGGTTGCAGATGCTCTTAGCAAAAAATTTCATGTTTCAGCAGTAAGTATGTGCAAATCAGATTTGAAGACAAGAGTTCTTGAAGCCCAAAACGGTGACGAAACTTGCCTTCAAATTAAAGAGAAGTTGCGGCACGGTAATGTGGATGAAAAGTGTGCAGGATATCAGCTGGGTGAAGACAGTATCCTTATCTACAAAGATAGGTTGTACATTCCAAATAATGCAGATTTGAAGAAACTAGTGATGGATGAAATACACCAAATGCTGTACTCTGGACACCCAGGATATCAGAAGACTATAACAGCGGCAAGAAAGCAATACTTTTGGAATGGCATGAAGAAGGACATAGCTGAGTACATTGCTAGGTGTTAGAAATGCCAACAAGTCAAGGTAGAACACCAACATCCAGCAGGGTTATTGCATCCCTTACCCATTCCGGAATGGAAGTGGGAAGTGATCTCCATGGATTTTATAATAGGTCTACCCATGACAGTGAAGAAACATGATTCAATCATGGTTGTGGTGGATAAGCTATCGAAGGTAGCTCACTTTATTCCAGTGAAGTCCACTCACAAGGCTAGTGACATTGCAAACATCTTCATGAGAGAGATATTCAGATTGCATGGATTTCCTAAGGCAATAATTTCTGATCGTGATACAAAGTTCACCTCCAATTTCTGGAAGGGATTATTTCAGGAATTGGGAACTAAATTGAATTTTAGTACAGCTTACCATCTTCAAACGGATGGCCAAACCGAGAGGGTGAATCGGGTTCTTGAAGACATGCTGAGAATGTATGTGATGGACAAACCATCCAAGTGGGAAGATTATTTACACTTGGTTGAAATTGCATACAATAATGGACACCATGCATCCTTGGGAATGAGTCCATTTGAAGCATTGTATGGCAAGGGATGCAGGATGCCAGTGAATTGGGACGGCCCAGTGAACAGGGTAGTGCTTGGACCAAAGATGATCAAGAAAATGGAACAGGAAATTGTTAAGATCAGGCAAAATTTAAAGGCGGCTCAGGACAGGCAGAAGCGTTATGCAGATTTGAAAAGAGCACATAAGGAATTTCAGATCGGGGATCATGTTTACTTGAGAGTGAAACCAAGGAAGAGTTCCCTCAAGTTGGGGAGTTGTGCCAAGTTGTTAGCAAGATATTGTGGGCCATTTGAAGTCCTTGATAGGATAGGGCCAGTTGCATATAGAATTGCATTGCCTGCTAACATAAGAGCTCATAATGTTTTCTATGTATCTTTGCTTAAGAAGTATGTACATGATCCTAATCATATGATTGATTGGAATGTGATACAGGTGGAACCCGAGAGAGAGTTCCAAGTAGGACCTATGCGCATCCTCGACAAGAAAGTCACATTGCTCTGGAATAGAGCCATCGGGCAGGTAAAGATCCAATGGGAGCACCTTAGTCCCATTGAGGCTACATGGGAGCTAGAGGATGCCATGAGGGAGGCATTCCCATTTTTGTTCAGTTTTGAGAACATCGAGGACAGTGTTGTTCTAAGGGGGAGGGGAATGTAATACCCCAATTTCGACCCTTATGAAATATTGGCTTCTAATGTAAATATTGTATACACATGTTGTATTTAAATTAGACACGCTTTGATATTGTGTTACCACGTGCTATTAAGCCATGGGATATTGTAAATTGATGTAACTATTTAATATCGAAATAAAATACCAAAACTGGCTATGGGAGCAACGAATGAGAAGGGGCCATGTGTATCCACTAGGGAGTGGTGAGGGGGCTAAGGGATTGAACCATAGGTTGCCATATGTCACCTTGAGAACCCATTTGACTTACCTTGCTGACATTTATTTATGTTGTAAGGAAGTGGTTGAGGAATTTAGTCCATGGCTTCAATGGAGCATGGGCAGCCCAAAAATTCGTATGGCAGAGTATGGGCTCTGTTTTCTTGTACCAAAAGCCACTATACCTCATGGGAGTTGCTTCTTCCTCATTCCCATTCCATTGTGAAACTTACCAGCACCATTTTCCAAAACAAAAAAAATGAATTGCCAGCAGGGAGAAAAACCAGAAATCGTGACCTTGAAAGAACCCACGTTTTGAAGAGCCATAAACGCCTAGATTTGGCATTGGACAGTGAAATCCAATGGGGGATCCATTGGTATGAACCTTGGAGAGAATTTGGGAGCATTAGCTATCCCGAACTCCATAGGAATACCCAGTTTTTGCAGCCCAGAAAACCAGTGACGGAACCAGAAATCGCAACTTTGAAAGAACCCACGTTTGAAGAGCCATAAACACCCAAAATTGGTATTTGATAGTGAAATCCAATGGGGGATCCATAGATATGAACCTTGGAGCGAAATTGAGAGTATTAGATACCCCGAAATCCATTGGAAAACCCAGTTTTTACAGCCCAGAAATGAAGTGACGGGATTGAGTTATTGGATAACAGAACTGTGAGAAATCCAAGTGTGAATGACTGCACAGAGGTTTGGTTTGCTTGATAAACCCAGTGAAGGCTAGAATCTCAAGGAATTAGCAGCTGGACCTTTCTATTCCCACCCTGAAGAGCACTGGAGGGAAGGGACGTCTGAGGGACTGTGCAGCAGAGAAGGGGACCTTCCTTGTGTTGGGTGCGGTAGGTATTGTGGGTGCCATGACTGCTGAGTTCATTTGAGATGCCTGTAGCTTTGTGGTTGAGCTCACTGGCTTAGCATCCTCCTCATTTGTCATTCGTATGCTTGATAAACCCAACGGTGTGTTGTCTTAGCATAGCTGATGACCGAAACCATGGCTGTGAGTGAGCCCAGCTAGTTCTTCCTTAGTGGATACACAACCCAGCTCGGTGGTGATCTCTCAGCTGAAAGAATATAGGATGGACAGAGATCTATGGTTGGGTGGAACGTTTCTCTGACATAGCCAGTTGTTTGGACAGCTTCATCTTCAAGATAAGTGTTCTATGTATTATAAATTATTTGCATTTTGTGTTCTGCAATATGTTAAATTGTCCATGTTTAATGAAATGAATTGATTATCTTAATTTGGAATCCATGCATGGCATTGGAACGAGATTGAGTCTCTATATGCTGAATCATCCTCTGCTATGATATATGTATATATGTTAGGCATTACTGTTTGTGTGCTTGCTATTATGTTTAATTCCACTGTGTTTATATTGAGTTTATTTTGCACACATAAGTTTTTAATCATTATGAATTTATGAGTAAAGAAAGAATATTGGGGCTGAGTCTGCCAAAAGCCCCCTATGATTGGTCATGTTCTCTCCCTTGCATTTGGAAGGCGGGAGGGGACGTTACAGCATTTTTTTCACACGGGGGTCAACTATGGAAAATCATCCACCGGGCACTTGTGGCTAGCGTTCTCGGCCAGAACCTGCCTAGACACACTTGTAGGACTCAACGAAACCCTGTTTTGTTTCACGGTTGGAGTTCTATGCCCCCGACAGGTATCCAGCAGGTGTCCTTGAAGGCCTTCTAGATGCGAGATGGGACGAGTCATAGAATGAAGACCATGGCTCGGATTGACGAACCATCGAATCCGTTGGATTCAGCACGCCGGGATAGTGCTAGGGGTGCCCATCCCCTCCGGCCTCGTGGCCCCACCCTCATCTTGTACGTCCATCTTGGAAACTAGGGTTTTGCTCAGTGAGGGAGTGTGAAATTTTTGCACACGGGGGTCAACTCTGGAAAATCTTCCACCGGGCACGTATGATGATGATGATGGTGATGATGATGAAGAGGTTGACAATGATAGTGATGGCGATGGCGATGGTCATGAAGATGATGAT
Organism: Larix kaempferi; assembly: GCA_027924585.1. Taxonomy (NCBI): domain Eukaryota; kingdom Viridiplantae; phylum Streptophyta; class Pinopsida; order Pinales; family Pinaceae; genus Larix; species Larix kaempferi. The sequence goes on along the minus strand of BSBM01001009.1, from coordinate 2,159,499 downwards.
GATGGAGGCTTTGATGAGGAACCTAGAGTTAGAGTTAGAGTTGGAGTTAGAGTTAGGGTTAGAGGCAGAGACAATGGTGATGATGAAGACGTTGATGGTGATGGTGAGGATGGAGAAGATGGCTTAGTGCTAGGGTTTGGGTGAGGGTTAGGGCTAGGGTTATAGAAGGAAATTGAATTAGGGTTAGAGATATAGTCAATGATGATGATGGAGATGGTGGTGATGATGAAGACGTTGATGGTGACGGTGATGGTGATGGTGAGGATGGTGAAGATGGTTTAGTGCTAGGGTTTGGGTGAGGATTAGGGCTAGGATTATGGAAGGAAATTGAATTAGAGCTAGAGGTAGAGTCAATGATGATGATGGATATGGTGGTGATGATGAAGACTTTGATGGTGACGATGAAGACTTTGATGGTGACGGTGATGGTAATGGTGAGGATGGAGAAGATGGCTTAGTGCTAGGGTTTGGGTGAGGGTTAGTGCTAGGGTTATAGAAGGAAATTGAATTAGGGTTAGATTTAGAGTCAATGATGATGATGGAGATGGCGGTGATGATGAAGACGTTGATGGTGATGGTGATGGTGATGGTGAGGATGGAGAATATGGCTTAGTGCTAGGGTTTGGGTGAGGGTTAGGGCTAGGGTTATAGAAGAAAATTGAATTAGGGTTAGAGTTAGAGTCAATGATGCTGATGGAGATGGTGATGGCGATGGTGATGGTGATGATGAAGGAGATGGTTTAGTGCTAGGGTTTGGGTGAGGGTTGATAATGCAATGTTTTCAAATATATTTGGTGTATGCTAATGGATGAGGATACAAGTGCAAATAGGAAGAATTTTGCATATGTATACTATGACCTATTACTTCATGGTTATTATGAGTGATTGACCTACTATATTAGGTAAGGTGTTATATGATGGGTTCACATATGGTTGAAGTTTGTGCACATAATTTAAGTGGATGTATACATGAGGTATCACAGGGTGGATGTGGTTGTTATGAGCCTAACTAAGTGGATGTTGATATAATTGAGATATTCTCTCAGCTAAGTATGTGTTAGGTGAGTATTTTTATGATTAATTTTTATAATATCTTTGTGTTTAGGTTGAGTGTTAAGTTATTAAGAGATTTTCTCTCAACTTCTATTTTTGTTAAGGAAGTAGTTACATGTCCTTAATGTACGTATACATGTAATAAATGTGCAATTGCATTGAATTTTGTTGAAAAACATCTCCCTATATTTTCTAATAAATTTGACAAGAGAACCACAAGCAACAAAATATTGGGAAGTTTCATTTGTAGGATAAGAGGATTAACATATAATAAAGTATATTTTTCATTGATAATTATGTTACATTGTGTGTTTCTATGTTCTATGGTTTTTCTATGATGTCATTGGTTCTATGTTTTTTAAAGGTTATTTGTTGCAAAATAGTAGTCATTGTCTATTGGTTTGATGCAATGCACCGTATAATGAGAAAATATTCTACAAGATGCTACTAATGTTATGTTTTATGACAGAATTATCATGGAAAAGTTGCAAATAAGTACTACTAATGATGTGCTTGAGTTGAATGTGATTCCCAATTATTATGTCATTGTTGGGATTTTGTAGCTATGAAGAATAACTTTAATAGATGGGGGGGTTGAAGATATGAATCAACAATATTTTGTACCAAGGAAGTCTTGGTCTCATTTTTTTTTAACTTATGCGACATCACGATGGATTGAGTAGTCATGATTGATCATATGTGTTTATGAATTATTAGACAATTGCTATGATTATTATGAATGTAGTGCATAAAGCATGGAGACTGAGCTACATAAGGAATAGAGGTCATAGAGGTTGTGTGAAGGCAATGTTGAATGTTGTTGCTATCTCTTGCATGTATTGTAAGGAGAATCATTATTGAGTGAATCATGCATGGTGGAGATCACTGATTAAGCATTGACCCGAAGGATTTTGCATGTTTATTTTGTACATGATGCATGGTTTTTGTGTATGTGGCTCTTGGTGAGATCGTGATGAGAAAAAACCCTTTGACTTGGTGGACTATTCCACATTTACAAGTCAAGTAGAAAAATTCAAAAGAGGTGTAAATGAGAGGAAGCAAATGAATCGCATTGACGCCAATTACACTTGCAAAATCAGAGCAATCAAAGCTCTCAATATCACCGATACCACTCTGTCCCTGAAGAAGATTTCCCTATAAAGTACCTGGATCATGACCAAAGGAAGTGACTACTCCCACTCTTGTGACAACTACCCTCCTTTGATTAGTAGCACTTAGTTTTTTTCCTGCGCAACCTTCATAGGTTGCAAAGCAATGGCCGTTGGTTTGCCTAGAGGTTAATTAGAGTGTGTAAGATAACAAGTGTTCTCCCAGCCGGATTTTTTGGCATTTGATTAGTGGCATATAGGCTATATAAGACTGGAAATGACTCAATGTGACTTGGGCCCTTAATAGATTAGGAAACAAACCCTTCTAATAGTGATCCTATCCCACTTGGAGTCCAAATACCCCCTATTGATGGTACGTGTGGTGGGTCACGGATTCTAGGGCTAGATTAGGTTAATAGGGCTACATTAGGTTTCTAGGATTCTAGATTAGTTTCTGAGGGTTAGATTAGTGTTTCTAGGGTTAGTTTAGCTTTCTAGGATTTCTAGGGCTAGATTATGTTTCTAGGATTCTATATTAGTTTTTGAGGGTTAGATTAGTGTTTCTAGGGTTAGTTTAGCTTTCTAGGATTTTTAGGGCTAGATTATGTTTCTAGGATTCTAGATTAGTTTCTGACGGTTAGATTAGTGTTTCTAGGGTTAGTTTAGATTTCTAGCATTTCTAGGGCTAGATTATGTTTGTAGGGTTATATTAGTGCTTCTAGGGTTAATCATACATGAATAAACAATCACATGGCTATAAATCATAACTTAATCATAACTCAGACATCAAATAAACGATATAAGATAATGATATCAAATAAACCATCTAACATGAATAACATTAACCGTGCATGAATAAACAATCACATGGCTATACTATGTACCTCAGTCAATTAGGCCTTTTGGATCCTCTCGATTTTTTATTGTCTCAAACAACCTCTCATGCTCCATATGAGGTAGTAAGTAGTGTACCTTGTTTGATGACTTCGTTGACATTTGTCTGTAGTTGGATGTTTGTACCCATGATCAAGTGCGTAAAGTGATACACCCGTGACCCTGGTCTATAATATGTGTATGTGTAGCCATTTATCTTTGGTCCCTTTCCATCCACTGTAAGATATTCCCCCTGAACAACCATCGAGCCAGTTGGAAAGGTAATGCCTTCACTATTCGTTAATGATGCGAGGAGGGTTTGCTTTCCCTGGATACATCGTGCCAACTAATAATTCGTCCCAATTGTACTATCTGTCGGGGCGACAATGTTAGGATATTCCTATACTCCATCCTAGTCCCACCAGTATTTTGATCATTTACATTTTTAGTCATGCATGCACCTTTAGGGTTTGCATGCATTCTAGGGTTTGCATGCATTTTGCATGCATCCCACTCACCAGTCCAGCACCTAGCCCTCAGTTAGCCATCCCCCACGAGCTTCTCACTATTTAGTTTTAGCCCTCAAGTTGCTTAATGCGCCCTTCTTCCTTGATTTTAGTGAGCAACTCGCCCTTCTTCACCTACAAGTCCAGTTGTCTTAAGTTTACACTCAGTTACACTTAGTTACACAGTTACACTAAGCTACACCTACCAGAGTTAGTTTGACTGATGGTTGACAGTTACTTGAGCATTGATGACTCCACTGATGATGATGAAGACTTCCAGTTGTGCTCCGATGATCATGAGGACACCTAGTTGTGCTCCGATGACACTCTATTGATCTTATGATCACTCTGAGAGGCTAATTCGAATTACCACCTTAGGCATTCGAATCCTCTCTACCATTGTACTATTTATTTGTCCATATTGTGATTAATTAATTAGTGTGTGTGAAGTATTATTGCTTCTATCTGAGTTCTATTGTACCATATTATTCTGTTGCTCATTATACTGTATTGACCACTCTTCTTCTATTTTTCTGCTTAATCATAATTACTCTTGTGAGGTATACATCATCTCTTAAATCTGTTGTGAGGATTTTCACATGGTATCAAAGCCTGTTGAGAGTATTATTTATCTCCATTCTTGAGAGTTTTTTGCAGGTTATTACCAAGATTTCGAGTGCAGCAGTTGCAGTAGTGTTTGCATTTTTGTAGCAGTAGCAGTTGCAATTATTCTATATTGTTTTTGCAGGTCTTCTACAGCTTCAATGTATTCATATTTAGAAGGACTCCCTCTTATTTCTCCATTCAACTATGATGAATGGAAACCAAAAATGATAGCATATTTGAAGAGCTATGATCTCTTTGATTGTTATTTTGAAAGATAGTTCGAATCCTTTGAAGAGAATATTGATTGGTTGAATAAAGGTGACATGGCCTTTGGAAGAATGATGTCTGCTTTTCCTGAATACATGCTTTACCAAATCATTGATGATGTTGAAACTTCAAAAGAGCTATGGGCCCATGTGGATGAAAGATTTGGCAGAAAGAATGAAGGATTTGGTCCAAACCCCTTCAAAAGCAAGCAAAGTGATGCATTCGCTCCTCTTGATGGTCTCTTAGATCATGAAATAGTATCATCTCATATTGAAGTTGTTGACAAAGAACTTCCAGATTCTTCACTCATGCTCAAAATTTCTTCTCTTTATGTGCCAGCTCACACTCTAGATATTGATTGTAGAAGGTCCTAAATCCTCTCTTGCACCAGATTCTATTGGTTTGCATCATGATCACATGATTATTTCGGAGGTCAAAACAACTATTGAAGGTAATGCATTCGCTTCTCTCCAGCTATCTCCTCTTTTATACTACTATATGATCATAATTCCATGCTTTCAGAAGGTCATTGAAGAATATGGCCATTGCCATTCGCTTGGGATAATTTCTCATGTATCTATTGGTTTTGATCTCACCTCTCATGGTTCAAAGGAGATCTCAAGAAACCATGATTCAAGTCTTGTATCTAAATTGGGTTCTAAGCAATTACTGCTTGGGATAATTTCTCATGCATATGATAGTTTTGATCTCACCCCTGCTGGTTCAAAGGAGATCTCAAGAAATTATTTTTTAAGTCTTAAATTTGATTTTGATTTCAAGCAAACATGTAATAGTTATTTTTGGCATAATCTCACCCATGGTGGTTCGAAGGAGAAGACAAAAGACTATATGCACTTTCACAGATTTGATCCTACCTCAGTTGATTCGAATCATAGGTTCAAGGATCATTTTCATACTGTTGGATTTGTTCTCAGCACATTCGATCTGAAGAGCAAGTACAAGCACATGCTTTTTGAGCATGATCCACTTCTTTCCAAGAAGAAAATACCTCCAGACATATGACCAAGCATCACACCTGCTTGATTTTGGAGCATTTATTATTGTGTGTGACCTACAGTCTATTTTTTTAGGAGGGGGTATGTTTCCCATGAAATTTTCCCACTTCCTTGGTTTATTGATTGTTATTATTCATTATATTGGGTGACCTTTGGTCTTAGTTACCAGGGCCCAGGATGGATTAAGGGGGGGTGTTAGGATATTCCTATACTCCATCCTAGTCCCACCAGTATTTTGATCATTTACATTTTCAGTCATGCATGCACCTTTAGGGTTTGCATGCATTCTAGGGTTTGCATGCATTTTACATGCATCCCAGTCATCAGTCCAGCACCTAGCCCCCAGGAGCTTCTCACTATTCATTTTTAGCCCTCCAGTTGCTTAATGCACCCTTCTTCCTTGATTTTAGGGAGCAACTCGCCCTTCTTCACCTACCAGTCCAGTTGTCTTCAGTTTACACTCAGTTACACTCGGTTACACTCAATTACACCTACCAGAGTTAGTTTGACTGATGGTTGATAGTTACTTGAGCATTGATGACTCCACTGATGATGATGAAGACTTCCAGTTATGCTCCGATGATCATGAGGACACCTAGTTGTGCTCCGATGAAACTCTATTGATCTTATGATCACTCTGAGAGGCTAATGCGAACTGCCACCTTAGGCATTTGAATCCTCTCTACCATTGTACTATTTATTTTTCCATATTGTGATTAATTAATTAGTGTGTGTGAAGTATTATTGCTTCTATCCGAGTTCTACTGTACCATATTATTCTGTTGCTCATTATACTGTATTGACCACTCTTCTTCTATTTTCCTGCTTAATCATAATTACTCTTGTGAGGTATACATCATCTCTTAGATCTGTTGTGAGGATTTTCACAGACAACTGCGTAGATGTGTCCTGCAAAAATGCATTTTAAGGTCATATTCCAACAAGCAGTGGTTTGATAACTTGTATAATTACAAAAACAAGGAGAGAATCGGGATATGCATGCAGAAATGTTTACCTAGTTGTACTAGATCAGATATATGATCATATTCATTCAAAATAGAGGATTGGCCTTCCTCTAACTGGATTGTTTCAGCAACTACATGTGGGTCGACTGCAAGTGATACATGATCCCATTCATCAACCCAATCCATTGATTCGCATTCATCCCACTCACAACTGCTGCAAGACCCACAAAAGCAAGCAAGTTTTCACGTCCATATTTCAAATAAAGGATTATTTGAGCTTTGAATTGAATGAAATCCACGAGTGCCTTGCATAGTACTACAACTATAAGAACGTGATCGATTTATATCAACTACATCCCAGAAATTTCTGACAACATGTCCTCTACCTGTTGGTATGTGTTGCTCCGTGATTCGATCTGACATTTTTTCTTTGCACCATCGAACTGTGGATTCGGAATTCCGAATATGAGGGCATCCCATGCACCTCATCTCCTCCCTTTGTGGATAATTTTTGAGACATGCTCCAACCCCGTCGTGATCTCCCTTTCCATGCCCGGTCTCAAAATAGTTCCATACATGTAGCACATCATAAGTCTTGTGCAACATACTCAACCACTGGAAAACATGTGCATTTTTGAACTGGCCTGCACAACCATCTGACCATATCCAATGCTGATCCATATGTATCCCTCTCTCCTTTAGCTAATCATAGAAAATTTTGAAGCAATGCTGCACATAATGCAGGTCGTGGCACCTGTCATCACTGATGTAGAGGTTGGTCTCTTTCAATATTATCCTCATGTCGTTGCTGCTCTCTGCCGTGTTCCTGTACGTGATATGGACCATTATGCTAACTTGGTCTGAATGGTAGTATTGAATTTGAATCTCATTCTGTGGCTGTAGGGTATAGTTTTCCACAAAGTCCACAATCGACAATATTGTGCCCTTGGGAAAGGTGTCTTTGCATTGTCTGTATTGTTCATCCTACCATCGTGCTACATGGACGTGATGTACATAATGATTGGGTCTTTTGGTAGAATTCCTTCATGAAATCGCAGATTTGTACCTGCTGCCACAAAACCAAGGGAATTAATACAACATGACATTTTCAATCTGAATATATATGTACAAATTCAACATGTACAGTATGAAAGCATGCAAACTTAGATTACCTGTGACTTCACCAATGCAATTTGTTTGCTTTCCTTCAAACTATCTACTTGATATCTTATGTACTGGAAGTTCTGCATTTCTACTGACATCCTCCTAAATTCTCGCTCCATGGTTGCATGGATGCAGTGGCTCAATAATGAAAATCCATTGCAACTGGAACACGTCCCATATAAACATGATCTTTTATAATATTTTTTTCCTTCAGGCGTTCGACACATCATGTTATGTATAAATTCTCTGGATGCATTCAGTGGTTGTAACGAAGGGCAATCCTACACAATGTTAGTATGCAAACCACAAAATATATGTCTATATGTATCATAATAGTACTCAAATTCTACATGGTATCTACAACAACATGTACTGCGATCAATGCAAATTCTAACATACCAAGGTTTACATTTTTTGAAGGACCTTTGGCCCAAGTTCAATTGTGTGTGCTCATTCTTGAATCTCTCATACAGTTCTATTTGTGTGGTGTCAAGGAAGTGCTTGACATGGGGTTCAACCCCCCTAACACCTTTTCTCAACTTTAAAACATCTCTTTGATTCGATGACGGTCTAGTGTTATCATGCCAAAACTTTTGCACTAGTTCTTTAACAGCATCAACGAGCTTCATGTATGAACGAGGTAACCTACCAACAAAGGCCCAACAATATTTTTGGCCTGGGGTCTCAAGTTTTTCTCTAATGGTAGAATACTTTTGAAGAGTCTTTCTATCTACTTTAAATATTTTACATGTGTGTGATAGTAGGCGACGTTGCCTTGTGGATTTGTCTACAATCGATTCTGACAGTACACGATGGGCCGCATTAAAATATTTTGTGCGAGAAGTTTTTCCAATCAAATTAAATGCAGATTGTAGATTTCTAACAACATGATTGTTGGCCTCTGAACTTCTAACTACCTTTATACACAAAATTCTCCTAACATGAGCTAGACAATGTGATTTTAACAAATCAAGAAACAATTGACATTTTGCTACATCGGTTTTGGATTCAAAAAAATATTTGATTATCTTGTTACAATGGAAATCAATAGTGTGTTTGGGAATCTTACCTTCAAGTCCTAAAAATGAACTTTCATCCACATGAATATGTCTGGGAGTTCTTCGTCGTCCGGTTGATAGTTGAGGCAAGGGATTCGGCAAGGAAGTACGAGTCTAGTCAATGGTTTGTTGCGGCCCTTCGTTCAGCAATTTGTCCTGCAATGGAGTGTGTTCTCCAAGTGGGTGCTCTTCTTGGGGTGGTTGCTAGTTAAGAACTTGTTCAACATCCATCCCTTCATACTCGACATCAGGAAAGATTTGATTGACTTCAACCACTTCGTCATTGCTTGTTGATGGATCTAAGGCACTAACATTTTGATTTCTATGGTTTTGCATGTACAACCTGACCTTTTCTCTTATCTCATGGGCCTTTTCAAGGGGCAGTTGCATCCTTCTAGACTTTCTTTGATTAATACATATGTTTCCCATATTCAACGCGCTTTTGAAAAAATGAAAATATGACCCCTGCAAGAATGAATAACAAAAAATATATTAAAACTCGATGTGCATGATTATTAAAGCTCGATGTATCAATTGATTATGTACAACAACATCTAGTGATAATGTTTTCATATAATCTTCAAAGATATTGGGAATGCACTACATATAAAGTTACAACATCACATCTAGGAACTCAGTAGGATGGTATTGGATGGTGGTATGGGACGTTAGTAATCCAGCAAATTCCCTACAAGGAAGAAGCTCATATAACTTCATTTTCATGGTATGGATGAGGGAAAATAACCCCAAAAGACTAAGAGTTTTCAATTGTTTAGGTGTTTGTGTGAGTTATTGTAGTGAAACCATGAGGAATTCAACAAATGTTTGTCCACTAGATGGAGGAATGTGATTATGAAATGTTATTGGTGGTGATGCAAGTAATTTTTTTTTATTATCTTCATGAAAGGTTGAAAGCATTCCTTGGTGCATGTTGTAGTTTTTTTTTGGTAGGATGTTTTTATTGTCTATGTTGAAGATTAAGAAGACTAAAATAGATCTATCATACAATTCATCAGGAAAAGAAAAAATAGATTCCATTCAAACAAGTGAATGAAGACTAAATTACATTTAACAAGATCAAATTTTCACCATACCTCAAGGATTATGATTGCTCTTTGCTTCAAATGTCAAATGCTCTTTTGATGTGTCCACTATATGTAAGAAGACTTAATGTGTATCCAAGCAGCATGAGAATTCAATCCAAGGTGCCAAATAGAGTCCAACTGTTGTGTATTCACTCAATTGATCCAAATAGAGCCCAATAGGTGTGTATTCAATACAAAGAGCAAAATACAGCCCCAAATATTGTGTATTTTATCCAAATGGTGTATGAATTCAATCTACCATGAAAATGCTTGTTGGACTATGCGTGAAACCAACGAAGAGAACGTGATGAATGAGGAAAAAAATGTGGGAGAAAGAACGCGGGTGATTTTCTCAATTTTATGTTCAATGGGGACACGCACACGCCTCTGGCGCGTGTGCATCCTTGCTGAACATTGTAATGGTTGGTGGGTAACGTTCATTGTATTTATTGCCCAATAAATATAAATGTGTCAGGTTATGCCTAGAGCCCCTCCCCCATAAAGGACTTTAAGACCTTTTCTAACCCATAATCCCTATGTGCATTTAAGTGCTTCTAGGTGTTTGGGGGTTTAAGGATATATTTACAAATTTGTGTATTTTGATTTCAAAACATTAATTTAATTTTCAGTTAGAAACATATGTATTACATCAAGAATAATTAAATACATAGTAGATATATATTAATGTTGTATAAAGACTACTCGGAGGTGCGATTATTGTGAGATCACAGTATGTCAGATTTGTTCATAATTACCATCAGATTTTATTCTCTTAGGGCGATGCAGATGTGACAAAATGCACTTTGATGGTTAGTTTTATTTGCTAGGAAATATTTGCCCAGTTAATTTATGGGGAAGGATAACAGTATTGATACTCCCACCCCTATGGAAGGATGGCAAAACATAGCATAGAAGGTATAAGCTTGGCTTCATGTAATATGCAGAGCACTCTTCTTTACATTGCTCTATTAATCAAAATCTAAGGCACCTGTTATTTTTTGTCTCAGTGTAGGATGAAGATGATGAGATGTAAAGGATCTAATCAAGTATCATGGAGGGCCTCCTCATCGTGGAATATTTTATGAATAGTGTTCATCTACTGTAAGTGGAATCACAATTGCAATAAAATAAGGTTTTTCGTCGTGATGATCTGATGATGATGATGATGATGAAGATCATGAAGAAGATGATGATGATGACTAATGGATATGATGATGATGTTTACAATGATGTTGGTGATGAAGATGATGATGAATATGCAGCACATCATCCTCATCTTCATCATCATCAACAACATGATCATCATCATCACCATCATCATCATCATCATCTTCATCATCATCATCATTGTGAGGACGAGGATGATGATAATGATGATGATATGATGAAGATGATGGTGGTGGTGGATGATGATGAATATGCGTACGATGATGATGATGATGATGATGGTGATGATGACGATGGTGATGAAGATCATGATGATGATGAAGATGGTGATGATGATGATGATGACGATGAAGATGGTGATAATGATGATGATGACTAATGGAGATGATGATGATGATGATTGATGATGATGATGATGAAGATGATGACGAATATGTAGCACATCATCATCATCTTCATCATCATCCACAACATGATCCATAGCATGATCATCATCATCATCTTCATCATCATCTTCATCATCATCATTGTGAGGAAGAGCATGCGGATGATCATGATGATGAAGATGATGATGATGACGACGATGATGATGATGATGATGATGACTAATAGAGATGATGATGTTGACAATGATGTTGATGAAGATGATGACAAATATGCAACACATCATCCTCATCCTCATCATCATCTTCATCATCATCAACAACATGATCATCATCATCACTATCATCATCGTCATCATCTTCATCATCATCATTATTGTGAGCACGAGGATGGTGATGATGATGATGATGGTGGTGGATGATGATGATGATGACGAATATGATCATCATCATCGAAATCATCATATTCATCGTCATCATCTTCATTAGTCATCATCATCACCATCTTCATCATCCTCACCATCACCATTGTTAAAATTCAATATGCTAAGACCGAAAATAGTAGCATTACATTCCATTTCACAATAATAGCATATACATGATCACTGAAGAAACAACAAGCATAGCATAAACACAAGAGACACAGATTTATCCTGGGAAACCCTCATGGGGTAGAAAACCCAGCAAAGCTTTCCTCAATAAGATGATAAACCAAAATACAAGATGTGCTCCCTCCTTCTAATCCTCCTTAGCAAATCTCTCAGACAAGTGCTCCTCTTTTCTAAGTGTGTGAGTGTGTCAAATGAGGAACACACCTCCTCTATTTATACACTACTCTGACATATATTTTACACAAGTACATGTAGGCTTGTATTTAACCATTAGGTTAAATACCCTATTATAACTGACTCGGCCGACCCCCACATGGTGGGTCTAATAACCCTAGTTGCCACAACTCCTCGGAGGAATAAACATCTCCGGATACATAATAGAATCACCTCGGAGGGATGGAACATCTCCGGAATAAATAATGTACAAATATAATATTCTTAGAAGTTACAATATTCAACACTCCCCCTTAACGAGAAGGATATTATAACAACATCTGCAGGAGCAAGGAGTCATTGACTACATCATCTATATATCATCGGAAGCTTTCTTCAATTCATCATCATCAGTAACTCAACTAGTTACTGGAACATCAACATCATCAGAGTTGATAATACTCGATCATCAGCATCATCATCATCATCATCATCACACGATCACACGATCATTAGCATCGTCATCACACGATCATCAGCATCATCATCACACGATCAGCAGCATCGTCATCATACGATCAACATCGTCATCACACGATCGACAGCATCGTCATCACACGATCAGTATCGTCATTATACGATCAGCATCGTCATCACACGTTCGACAGCATCGTCATCACACGATCATCATCGTCATCATACGACCAGCATCGTCATCACACGATCGGCAGCATCGTCATCACATGATCATATTACAGGATGATCAATCCTGCTCTCTTTAGGACATAGGTCCATGGATGATGCAATCCAGATCAAGTTCCAGGATGATCAATCCTTATCTCTTTAAGACAAGTCTCATGTCTAGGGATGATCCAGTCCCAACCACAGTGCCAATCCTTTTTCATACTGGATGTGACCTAGATCAGATCTAGGATTTACCGCCACAGAGCCAATCCTTTTTCATACTGGATGTGTCACATCTACAGAGCCAGCCCTGTTTCATGCTGGATGTATCATATCTATAGATCCATCCCTGTTTCATGCTAGATGTATCACATCTACAGAGCCAACCCTATTTCATGCTGGATGTATCATATCTACAGAGCCAGCCCTGTTTCATGCTGGATGTATCATATCTACAGAGCCAGCCCTGTTTCATGCTGGATGTATCACATCTACAGTGCTAGACCTGTTTCATGCTGGATGTATCATATCTACAGAGCCAGCCCTGTTTCATGCTGGATGTATCATATCTACAGAGCCAGCCCTGTTTCATGCTGGATGTATCACATCTACAGAGCCAGCCCTGTTTCATGCTGGATGTATCATATCTACAGAGCCAGCCCTGTTTCATGCTGGATGTATCACATCTACAGAGCCAGCCCTGTTTCATGCTGGATGTATCACATCTACAGAGCGAGCCCTGTTTCATGCTGGATGTATCACATCTATAGAGCCAGCCTTGTTTCATGCTGGATGTATCACATCTACAGAGCCAGCCCTGTTTCATGCTGGATGTATCATATCTACAGAGCCAGCCCTGTTTCATGCTGGATGTATCATATCTACAGAGCCAGCCCTGTTTCATGCTGGATGTAACCTAGAACAATTCTAGGATTTGTCATGTACATTTTGAACCGAGGTCCAGGGACGATCCAGTCCTATCATGTACCTTTTGAACCGAAGCTCAGGGACGATCCAGTCCTATCATGTACCTTTTGAACTGAAGCTCAGGGACAATCCAGTCCTATTCAATTCTCGGAGACCTCATGTCTACGGTTCAATTCACAGGACCAAAGTCCGAGGACGATCCAATCCCCTTACCTATTCATTCAGGATTTTGTTCTCGGAGACATCATGTCTACGGCTCTCTTTAGGATTGAAGTTCAGGGATGATCCAATCCCCTCAAGTCCACCAAGGAATTCATTCTCGAAGACATATGTCTACGGCTCTTCTTTCGGACTGAAGTCCAGGGATGATCCAATCCCCTCGCATGTTCACCAAGAACTTCATTCTCGAAGACATACGTCTACGGCTCTTCTTTCAGACTGAAGTCCAGGGATGATCCAATCCCCTCAAGTCCACCAAGGACTTCATTCTCGAATACATACGTCTACGGCTCTCTTTAGGGATGAAGTCCAGGGATGATCCAATCCCCTCAAGTCCACCAAGGACTTCATTCTCGAAGACATACGTCTACGACTCTCTTTAGGACTGAAGTCCAGGGATGATCCAATCCCCTCAAGTCCACCAAGGACTTCATTCTCGAAGACATATGTCTACGGCTCTCTTTAGGACTGAATTCCAGGGATGATCCAATCCCCTCAAGTCCACCAAGGACTTCATTCTCGAAGACATACGTCTACGACTCTCTTTAGGACTGAAGTCCAGGGATGATCCAATCCCCTCAAGTCCACCAAGGACTTCATTCTCGAAGACATACGTCTATAGCTCTCTTTAGGACTGAAGTCCATGGATGATCCAATCCCCTCAAGTCCACCAATGACTTCATTCTCAAAGACATACGTCTACGGATCTTTTTAGGACTGAAGGCCAGGGATGATCCAATCCCCTCAAGTCCACCAAGGACTTCATTCTCGAAGACATATGTCTACGGCTCTTCTTTCGGACTGAAGTCCAGGGATGATCCAATCCCCTCACATGTTTACCAAGAACTTCATCAAAACATGTGTCAATCATGTATCCTCATCATCAAAACATGTATAACAAAACATGTATCCTCATCATCAAAACATGTATAACAAAACATGTATCCTCATCATCAAAACATGTATAGAAAAACATGTATCCTCATCATCAAAACATGTATCCTCATCATCAAAACATGCATAACATCTATCATCAAAAGCATGTATACATCTATCATCAAAAGAAAAAAAATATCAGATTCCTAAATCTAAATAGTTCTAAGTAACTAGGTGCAGTAAATAGGTAACCTCATCATTGATGAGACAGAGTTGTTATCAGATACTATGCTACTCCCCCTTTCGAGGAGGGTCCTTCTGGACTATACCAAGCTTGTCTCGGAAGTATTCAAACTTTAATCGAGACAGAGGTTTAGTCAAGATATTAGCAATCTGATCCTCAGTGCTTATATACTCGAGCTTGATAGCTCCTCTCTGCACCATATCTCGTATATAGAAGTATCCGATCTCTGTGTGTTTTTGACTTATCGTGGAATACAAGATTTTCTATCATGATGTAGTTTTGAATGTCACACATAATCATAGTGGAATTCATTTCTAAGTCAAACACTCCATATAATAGCTTCTGAAGCCACACTGCTTCATAGCTGGCAGAGCAGAAAGCTATATATATATTCTGCTTCAGCAGTACTGAGAGCCACACTAGATTGTTCCTTGCTGAACCATGAGATCATGGCAAATTCAAGACTATAACATCCACCTGATGTACTTTTTCTGTTTGAGGCACTTTTTTCCCAATCAGAATCTGAGTAACCATGTAAACGGAGTTCATGACCTCCAAGATAATATAGACCAAAATCTAATGTACCTTTTAGGTACCTCACTACATGCTTTTAAGTGAACATTTCTAGGTTCTACTAGATACTGACTTAGGGTATTTGCAGCAAAGCATATATCTGGCCTAGTATTTGTTAAATACATCAATGACCCAATGATTTGTCTATATAGGGTTAGGTCCACTAAATACGATGAGTCATTAACTAACAACTTCAAGTTGGAGTCCATGGGAGTGGCCGTGGATTTATACTTCAACATATCAAATCTTTTTAGAAACTTCAAAGCATACTTACCTTGAATTAAAAGATTCCTTTTGGATCTTGCCATACTTCTAGACCTAAGTAGTGCATTAATCTGAGATCTTTCATTTTCATTTCTGCAGCCATTTTCATGACCTGTTTCTCATTCCTTGTTAGAAAGAGATCATCATCATACAATAATGGTATGATAGGTTCATCATCCACAACCTTAAGGTAAAGGTTAGGAACAACTTTACTTCTGGTAAAGCCCAAGCTTTGTCATGAAGCTGTCAATTGTCCATTATTCACACTCAGCATTGAGTGATCTTCTGCATATCTATCTGTGCCATCTCTCGTCAGATGGGTCTACTAATATGAGCCTCAAAATCATTAGAACTCTGTGGTGAGTTCCTTCTTTCATCCATGTCATATGTGTATAGAACCCATATTCAACGTTGTAGCAAAGGTTGAGATCCACATCACCCATGATGATCATTAAGCTCATCAATTGACTACCGATCCTGGGAACCCATACAGAATCTGGTTACATTATTAAGAGAATGGTCTTATCTAGTCCCTTGGAGCAAAACATCTCATCATGATTCTCTTCCTCTTTCTAAGAGAATCTCTTAACCACAAGCTTTCTATAGTGTGTTTGATTTGTAAATCTTTTGTTGAACATCCATCACTTGTTCAGAGTTCATCATTCATCATGATCTTTCCTACAAATCAAAATTAAGTACATGCTTAGTAATACTTCATAATCATCAAATCATATTTGACATGATAACCTATTATGCATACAGATATCAGTTGCATAGTTATGCAACTATTTTGACCAATACTTTGGAACAACACTTTCCCATATCCTGTATGCATATAGTGGCTATCTAGATGCCTTCCATCTCTACCAAAACATACTATCGAGAGTGTGCACAGCTCTCAGCATGTCAGCAAAGAGGTTTCATTCTAGACAAGCAACAATAGAATGTTTGTCCAACTTACCAATCATATGCATATTAGTAGTATACTGTTCAATGCTTTATGAATGTTTACACTCAGCATGATATATTCTAGGAATACAAATATGCATACAATATCATTTACTATTTCTAATAACAACTCAAATACTTATCTTTTATGTTTGTGTGGTTGCCTCCCGCTTGATCTTCTGTATGTCTTCTGAACTTCTATTCATTCTGTACCACTGTGCATGCTCAAGTGTACACTAGTGTCATCCTCATGATCTCATACACAAACATACATTCATTAGTATATTCTCAATATTATCAAATTATTCTAATTCTAAATAATCTTGAATATGTACAGTCATGATCATTAGTATTCAAGGTTTCAAGGAAGTCTTCTTTTACTCATGCATATTCTTGTTTGATCTAGTTAGTTAAATCATCAACCAAGATAAGAGACATAATATGCATAAACCCTTGATTACTAACCAATCATACCAAGTATACTTACACAAGGTAAGATTCTAACATGACATAGGAAAACATACCTGGATTAGTATACCTGCTTAGTTATGTACAACATACCTCGTGAGTCTTTGTCTTCATGTTGTCATGGTCATGGAACTTGATTTGTATTTTGTAATGTACCTGTGTCTTGTTAGCAGGCAACATCAACCTCACACAACACCATAATGCATAAGTACAATCATATAGCCCTAATCAATGAATGTCTTCGATCATTCACATGCATTCATATTGTTACTAGGGTGATAAGACAATTAATAACATTAATCAAGATTGTACTAATAAATAACATGAAGACAAACACATTATGAACTTAATCAAGAATCAGATTTCAAGGCATACCTGAACCTCCTTAAGTCATACTTGTCGAGACTTTTTGTAGTCTTCTTATGTAAGGCCTTAGCCTCAACTCCCCCTGAGACTTGATCTGGAGCTTGATTAGGGTTTGCTAGAGAAACCCTAAAAATTCAATCTTTGACTTTCATACTTCTGAATGGATGGAAGAATGTGTCTTGCTGAGGTGATCAACCTAGCATTCTTCAATTTTGAAATCTCCAAAATTTGACCCCTCAAAATTGCCTTCGAAACTTCTGGATCTTCTCGACAGGAACCCGAACTAGGGTTTGATGAAGCCCACCCTTCTGTCCAATCAAAAGGTTCGATCCAAGGCTCTAAACTCTTATTTTTCTGAGGAGCTTCCATCCATGGTTACAGACTTCAAAAATTCCAACTTTCTCCGAAACCCTAAATTCTGGAAGCCATGAATAAAGGTGCTAAAAATAATTCTGTTTTGACAGAAATATGCACCTGATTGCTTCTGCTATAACTCTAAAATTTTTGCACCACAGGGTATGAAAACTTTTTTTGCAGTAGCCTGATCTGTCATCTTTCCATCCTGACAGGTCTGACCTCAATTGGGTTTTCTGAGAGAGAGTTATGCCAAGTGTCGCAACGTGACCTGTTTATGGAATAAAACAGGAGAGCGAACTTGTACGGCGTGCCACGTGTCACTGTTTGAACTTCGGCCTCTGAAAACTTCTTTTGAGATAGCTCGCCTTGTGATCTTTCCATCTTGACAGGTCTGACCTCAATTGGACTCTCTAAGAGAGAGTTATGCCAAGTGTCGCAACGTGACTTTTTTATGGGATAAAGCAGGAGAGTGAACTTGTACGGCGCGCCACTTGTCACTGGTTCACCTTCGGCCTCTGAAAAAGTTTCTTGAGATAGTGAAGTTTGTGTACTACCTGTCACTTTTTACGAAATTTCATTTGGCGCTTCCTAGCCCAAGTTATGACCTTTTTTCCAAGGTCACCTGATTTTGACTGAGATCTGGATGAGGCAGAAACCCTAACTTGTACTGATCATAACTCTTAAAGTACAACGAATATGAGGGTTCCCTTTGGACACAAGATAACTGGGGAGGTTATCTTCAACCTGTAAACTTTTCATACCCTGACCCTTCGCAGAAATGGATTTATAGCGAAAGTTCCACGATGACTCGTTTTTGCTATGTAAAACCCTAACCTTCAAATTGTCGTAAGTAAAGCAAGTGTCGTAAGTGCCATACCTTGTCTTGCTTCAGGTAGCTATGATACCATGTTAAAATTCAATATGCTAAGACCGAAAATAGTATCATTACATTCCATTTCACAATAATAGCATATACAGGATCACTGAAGAAACAACAAGCATAGCATAAACACAAGAGACACAGATTTATCCTGGGAAACCCTCATGGGGTAGAAAACCCAGCAAAGCTTTCCTCAATAAGATGATAAACCAAAATACAAGATGTGCTCCCTCCTTCTAATCCTCCTTAGCAAATCTCCCAGACAAGTGCTCCTCTTTTCTAAGTGTGTGAGTGTGTCAAATGAGGAACAACCTCCTCTATTTATACACTACTCTGACATATATTTTACACAAGTACATGTAGGCTTGTATTTAACCATTAGGTTAAATACCCTATTATAACTGACTGGGCCGACCCCCACATGGTGGGTCTAATACCCCTAGTTGCCACAACTCCTCGGAGGAATAAACATCTCCGGATACATAATAGAATCACCTCGGAGGGATGGAACATCTCCAGAATAAATAATGTACAAATATAATATTCTTAGAAGTTACAATATTCAACAACCATCATCATCATATGATCATGGTCACAATGATCATTGTCTTCATCATCATAATCGGCATCTTCATCATCCTCATCATACTCGTCATAGCCATCTTCATCATCATCAT